>BPLS01011908.1:0-36825 GCA_019656275.1 Rhododendron kiyosumense | reverse complement strand
ACCCAGAACAAGGGTCTTTCATTTCTTTTACCTTGTTTTCTCGTTCACCACAGAGGTGAAGCCGGTGGTAGAGCCATATTGAATTTGGGAGTGGCACTAATAGATAGAAATCTAATTTTACTGTCGCTTGTTGACAGGAGTGTGGAAAGGAAGGTTATTTGTAAAGTCATATCTTTATATTTTTTTGCGGGCATGTTTTTAATTGAAAAGAAAAAAGTTTAGACCAGTGCTCTTGTGGTTTTATGGTGAAAAGCCAATGACATATTATGGTTGTGTGATCCAAATTATACATTTAATTTGAAAAAGAAAAAATCTTCCTTTTATGTGTATATAAAATATGAAGTTGTGTGAATACTAATAAATGCCGCCTAACCGAATTTCCCGTGTTAAAAAAGGAAAAATTGGCTTGAACTTGGGGATTGGGTGGCACCTCCACCCATTCCCCACCAATTAGCTCAGCCACTGGGTAAAACTGCGGTAACTTTATATCCAATTCAAAACTTTTATTTTTTTGGTAAATCGGAAATTTAACTTAAAATTAATTGACCATGAGTGCAGAGGTCCCACCATTATTAAGTAATAACCCATTTCACTTTAAAGCAATGTGAGACTATATTTTTTAACATCCACTACTCAAATGTGCACTAGCGTTTGAGATCTGACACATGTATCCTCTTTTTGGGGTTATCATCGTGCAGTCTTTTTACTAGGTCTGACACAGGTATCCTCTTTTTGGGTTTATCATCATGCAGGCTTTTTACTAGTCTGTTGTCGAGGGATGTGGATTTTGATTTTTTTAAAGATGTGAGGCGGATTGCTCTGATACCATTTGAAAACTTTATATCTAACTTAAAATCAACAGGTAATAAGTTGAGAGATTCCAACATTATATTAAGTGATTACCCATTCTATTCTTAAACAATATGGGACACTATTTTCTTAACATTCCTCCTCACGTATAGCCGTGTTTGTGATCTGTCACATATACCATTTTTTGGGTATATCAATGTGCAGTCTTTTTTTGCTCGTCTGTCATTACGAGGTGCGGATTTTACATTTATTTAAAAGGTGTGGTAGAATTAGCCCTATTATGATACTATGTGATAACTTTATATTCAACTCAAAGCCAATTCTCCACAAGAAACTACACGTGACAAATCTCAAACGTGACACGTGAAGAGGAATATTAAAAATATAATGTCAATTCAATTAGTAGTTTTGAAAATGCCAAAAGTGGAAAGCCTCGTAGTTTGGATCCACCCAAAGTAAAGGTATCAATTGACAAACCCAATGACCCAAAAATTAAACAACCAAACCCAAGTAAAGCCTCAAGATAAGGCTTTAACTAACCGTCCGTCTACCGGGCCAGCAATGGAGAAGCCCAATTCAAAGCCGATGGCTTTGAGTTTGGGGACCCAAAAGGGTCATCCATAGTGAGTGGCAAATACATTTATCGGGCTCCTCCGAAACCTCAATATTCTTTTTGGTCCGAGTCAGAAGTCGGTCCCTCGCCATCCAAGCAGCTACAGAGATGGCGAGGGAGAGGGAAAAGGAAACGGGAAGATACAAATTCGATGACAACTAGAGCTCGGTGTTGGACGGATGGAGCGTAGACAACATTTGTTCGGAAATAATGTCAAACTCATGAGGTCCTTAGCTTAGCAAGTTAAGGGATCCCTTAATTAAATTTGTAAGAGTAATTGAAATAATTGTGACTTTGGCCTTCATAACCCTTAATATCGATACTCAAAATATTTAGCCTTGGTAATTGTTTCATTTCATTAATTATTCTTGGTATAGCAAAACAACGATAATGTATTAATCCCACAAGAAAGGGTTGTAGACAAGTGTGTTTGGGAACCACTAAACCATGTGGCGGTGGCCAAGATCACCGAATAATTTTTCCTTGCTCGATACTAATGAGAGACTGATATTGGATTAACACATGAAACAATTACTAATGAAATAACCTTAGCATGAATTAAATGTGATGTATTATAAGAGAATTACTTGTCTCGTAAAACGAAAAATAAATACTTAAAAAATAAGAATGAATCTTAACAGAATGAGACCTAAGGCAATATCAATTTATATCAACTGGTGTATGTTGACGAAGACGAAGACTACAGTCAACGAAGACGGAGACAGAGAAGGACACATTGAGTGAGAGGTGGAGAGAATTGAAGCACCATATATATATTTTCCTTGTCGTATTTGAATATTTCGTGTGAATCCACATATATTGAGTGAACTAAGGAATTAGAAACAGTTAAAAATCCACGACTTTGACGAAGACTGCGGAGTCTGACACAAGCATGCATTGACCGAGAAGCACTCACATTGACTGGCTGACAATCACTAGATATGGAGGAATATCTCAGTACTATGATCTTGCGGTAAGCTGTAAGTAACCTATAGATAGCTTTTAATTATTTAAACAAAAAGCAAAGGCCATCTCATATTTTTTTTAAGTGTGTGTGAATGGACCTTCTTCTGCTGCAGATTTGATTTGTCCCGTCTAGTCTAAAACTTGGACCGAAAAGAAACCAAACCCAATTCAATCCAATGACATGCCTATCATTATCACCCTTCCCTATGCTTGTACTGTGCATTCTGATGAGAAATATTTAGTTGGTATGTAAATCTTGCAAAGTAAACCACAAGGCTGTTTACGACAATTTAGTTTTGAAAACCAAACTTAACAATTTACTGCTCGGCTTGTTGGACTCGTTAATTAGAAGCCTTATTGCATGCCTTAATGATTTCCTATAATGTGCTAGTTCAATGAATGTTACAGCATGCTTAAAAAAAAAAAGGATTTGGAAGCGAGAATGTGAAAGAATCATACAAGAAGATTTTGTGACTTACAATGGGTTTTGGACTTAACCCAATTAGGATTCCCAAAGAAGGGGTCCACTCACCTTTGGACCTTTCCATTGTGTGAACCCAAATGTAAGCAAATCCAATTAAGAAAACTAACGAAAAGATTTAAGGCTGTCGAGGCCCCTAAGAGACAGATCCAAGGCTATCGATGACCCAATGACCCTGCCACGCCAGGTAACAATCCTTACCTAAGCAAACAGATTTTCTGTGGATTCTTACCACAGAGCAAGAATCAATCGAATCCGTGCAAGACTATAACTCAATTTTAAATGAATTCTGTTCAGTACACAGAGCAAGTCAGAAGCTCTAAACCTAAAACAGAACACGAATTAATGAGCGAGCAGGCTCTCAAATTCACACCATTCCTCCTCAAATCCGCATCAGATAATTAATTAACTTCCTATAAGTGCCCCGGCCGACAAACTGTCCTGAACAAACAGATTTTGCTTTGGGACGAAGGCTTAGTTGGATGAATATTATTCCACTGTCATCTTTAGTCTTATTATATATCCACTTCAACTATGTTCTTAAATGATACACGGTCATTTCTACTTTTCCATGCATCAAAGATTACATATATCATCTTCAAATTAAGAAAAATAGATTACAGGGGATCGATGGTACTCAACATGATATATAGTAGTGAACCAACTTAAATCAGTTTTTTTGTGTGAGCTAGATCGATCCGTCCCTGGGTCGAAGGATTAGCCCAATCGCCATTCATTACCATCTTGCCCGTCAATACCACACAACGCACAAAATTAATATCATAGGTCTGTGCTGTTTTTTTCCATAGTTACTCGGCCAAAAAAATTTATCAATCGTTCAAAAAGAATACCAAGATTAAAGGGATCAATTAAGGGCACAGTGGCAATCGCCATCGAAAACCCAAAAGTAGAAGGCAAGACACCAACCAAATTAATTAAACAAAAAGGGACGTCGGAAATAAAACACCCAACCATAACTACCAGTACGTCTTTGGGGTGTGCGCGCTGCTGTTGTGAGATTGCCATAGGCTAATAGCTGTTAAAAGCATTTGAATAATTTTGGTCCCCTCTTCTTGCCTCCCAGAGGCCTTCAAGGAAAGAGATCAAAGGTGACCAATAGCCGTTCACCATAGTCAAGTCAAGTCTATGGGGCCCAGAAAATTAATGGATTGATTTTGACAGCTTCTGCAAATTGTTCTCGTCAATCATCCTCGTTATGGTCCAGACAACTGCAAAATTTCCATCATCAGTACTTCCTGGAGTGGGAGGAAAGGAAAATAAAGTCACCGGGCCCGAGCCTGAGTCCAACGTCAAGCGAGTCAAGTCTACTCCTCCATGTACGATAAGTTGATATTGAGAACCGATTAGAACGTTTGGAAGACCCAATGCGTGATGGAATGGAAACAAGGACGGAATTAGGATTTTACTCTAGTAGTGGCGAAATGTATACTAAAAAAATTTAGTGGTGGTAAGACTATATAAGTTGGACATAATTTTTTTTTACATATAATAATTACATTTTCTAAAGGGTGGCGCTAATGTCACGAGAGTATTTGTTAGGCACACGACAAATTGTGTGGAGTAACCATTATACCCTTGTTCAAACAAACTGACGGAGAAATCAATGCTCTCTCCTCTCTTTCACACAATTGTTTTAGCAACTCACCCTTTCCTTTTCCCTTCTTCAAAGGCACACCACTCCAATTCCTCTGCTCTCCGCACCACTCCAATTCCTTAACTCTCCTTCCTGACTTCTTTCAACCCTTTGTAATTTTCAACACCACGAAACCTAGTTCGCCTTCTCTTTCTCACTAGAAATCAGCCACAGCGCCCCATCCATCCCTCTTTTCAATTTATCTTTTTTCCTCTTCATGCTTGATACGGAGTATAATGTATTTTTTTGGATAAGCTACGGAGTATAATGTTATGCCTTAAGTAATATGTTTAGATAAAAAGAGGAATAAACTGAGTGATGCTCGATTCAGAAGCTAGCGGCGTTGCGGCAGTGGCGACGTCATCGGTGAAAAGTGGTTGGCAATAATATGGTCTTGTGAGCACGGGGCAAGTTGCAAGAATAGGGTCTGTTCTTATTAGGGATTCGAAAGAAATTTCTGATTTGTGAACTCAGAATTTCTGCATTCCGAATTTGTTTCCTTGGATGTTATTTTTTATTTTTGGTTTCCTCGGGATGACAATCCACAAAATAAAGAGAACTGGGATTAAAGACGAGAAATATGGGGAAACAATTGAGAGGGAGAGGAAAGTAGAGCAGAGGAGTTCGGGGAGTGAAGAGGGAATGGCGTATTGATGTGAGAGAAAATGGGTTATTAGGGGGTGTTCCACTTTTAAAAGAAAGTTCTTTTTTTTCAAACGAATATAATTTCAAACTTAAATATAATGAAAATAAAAAATAAATTTTTAATTTTTTTTGTACCGTTTAAAAGATTTCAATGAGATCTATCAAACAAGATCCATATTGATAGAAAAATTATTTACGTTAACACATAATTTTTGAGCTTAAAATTACCTTTCTTTTCTAAAAGTTCTTTTTTAAAAAAAAACAAAACACCCCCTTAGTGGAAGAGTCAAGAAACAGTTGACTAGTTGAGGGTAAAATTGTCAGACTAAATACACGGCCATGCCATTAACAAATACCCTCGTGGCATTAGCGCCACCGTTTTCTAAATTTTTTGTCATGGCAATTGACACTACTAGACCCTCCTGATTCCATCCTTAAATAGAAATGTCATCCATCGGGACTCTCTTTTGTCACCCCGGAAAAAGAAAAGTTGATTCCCAATTTTGGCAACTTTTGCAAAAATATCGCGACCAAATTTTATGGGTCACTCTTTATCTCCTAACCACCTAACCAAATGAATGATAATGTTCCTATCGAATAATTTGGGCTGTTACGTAAATTGTTAGGACTAATGGGGCTATGAGGAAAGTTCAAACAGCGTATGTGGTATTGTTGCAAACGTACCACCTCATGGATTGTGTTGGGTAAATTTCAAATTTTCAAATATCTAATTTTAATTAGTGTTTTAAAGGCAATGACCAATACTATCTTTTTTTTGTCGCTCCGAATTTTCTTCTTACAAAAAATTGTCCTGCAATAATATATATAAGATTCTAATGGTACGTAGAATTCAAATAGATTCAGTAGGGAAATCATTGCTTTTAGGAAGGACGAAGATAAAAATACAAATATAAATCACTTAAAATATCTTGTTGCCATTGGAATATTTCTGGAATGGAAGGTCTATAAATTTCTGATAAAGTTCAATCATCACCATAATCCTTTGTTCTCCTTTTACTATTTTTCCGTTTTTTGGGGAATTTGTTTATTCTAATCTAGAGGAAATCATTTGTTTCACATTAATTATCTTGCATCCAATTAAACATTGTCACTTGTCGCGACATGAGACCTTTTCATTAATAGGTGGTTTTGTTTAGAAAATTGATTTTAGCACTCCAAAAATTTATAGAGGGGGTCCAAAACGACATCATTTTCTGTATCAACGTAGTTTAGTTTTGGACCCCCTCCATCAATTTTTAGAGTGCTAAAATCACAATCCTTTATTTAATATATAGTATAGATACCTGACATGATTAATAAAAAATTTAATATCATTAATTTTTTGGCTCCCCAACGTACACAAAAATATATAAAAGAATTGGAGATCTCTAAAAGTAATTTACTACTGTATGAGATTATAATTGAGTGGCAAGTAAACAACCATAATTGCTTTTGGGTTGTTTTAATTTGGTGACCCTGATAGTATGGTGATAAAAAAAAACAATTCAGTTAATATGGGGAAATTTTTAATTCAGTTAGATTTTAAATACCACGTACCTCAAGCAAGGTTCAACCGAAGGTCTTGCTTGTCTTAAAGCTATGTGAAACTTGCTGTCTTGATAACAAATATGGTTAGATACACAGAACAAAACATATTACACACATATATTGTTATCAGAAGCAAGTCAGTAATGCCATTGCGCAAATCAATTCAATAAAGTAGAACATATTACGTTATATGTGAGTTTCTGCTCAACGAAACTCCAAAAAAAATAGAACATATACCATTATTTGGGTATTATTCAGAACATGAATAAAATATCAATTTCATTGATTTATGAGGCTTATATAGTTATAAATTTGGTGGTGGTAGTGGTTTCGTGGTTGCAACAAGATCGAAAAAAATGAAAATATGTATTTTGAACTTATATGAGCAAGTGTTGATATAGCTGCAGCTACAACAAGTGTTGATGCCTCATTTGAACTTATCTGAGCAGTAAATTAACAAATAACAGTTAGCCACTTTTAAGTCGCGTGGTATATATTTTTGGGTTATGATCGAGCTAGTTGAAAAGTTTAGCCGAGCTTTTGATATGTAGTTTGTTGCAAATAGGTTAATTAATTATTACAAATACAAATGCTATTTTCTTTATAATACTGTAACTGATATTTAAATTGTGAATGACCTCCACGCTCACAAAATCATGTAGTCGTCACTGCATGCGTTCGTAGCGATGGCTTTATGCTAGTTGCATGGTTATACCGAGGTAGGTCCATTCTTGACCGTTGATGAGTTTCTCTTACTATAAATACAAGATATGCACTGTACTGTCCCTTCATCCAAAAAAAAAAAGTTTCGAAACAAATACTTTAGAGAGAGGGAAAGAGAGAGATGGAGGAGATGCGTCAGGTAGCAATGGCTTATTACGAGAACATGTCCGAAGACCAACAAAAAAAGCTTCAGAAATTCTACAAATCATTAGACAAAAACGGAGACGGGAACGTGAGCGTCCATGAGTACTTGGATTTCCTCGTGCGAAAAGGCCTCTCCCAACAAGTGCCGCCAGATCTGTTCAAACTCCTCGACAGGGACGGCGACGGTACTCTGGATTTCTATGAATCCATTACGTTTTTCTATATGTTCGCGAACAGCAGGCTGGTGATCTGTGGTGGGTGTCAGTCCTACTTGTGGGGCCTTCATTTCCTATGTGTCGAATGCTACAATGCTAACAAGAAGAAGACATATGAGCTTTGTTGTTCCTGTTATCGTAACAAGAAGTTCACCCATGAGCACTCCTCTTTCAAGGACAACTACGCTCTCCTCCGGACTGAACAAGCAATGGTATACTCCTCCTACATAAAACTAACTGTTTGCTGTTATTATAAACTGGATTTTTATTTGTATTCATGGTTGAAGTTCTTATTACGTACGACAACATGAATAGCAGGAGGTCGTACGACTTCTCTTTGTTAACCTTGTAACAATTGACACATACGAAATCGAGGCCCCATAGGTAGGTCCCACACCCTTTGCAGAACAAAAACCTTTTGTATGTAATCATCATATTATAAAAGTAAAACATTCTTCAAAATTCAGAGTGCCATTCAAACTTTTTTTTTCTTTCGAGTGAAACAAATGAACAAAGAGAGGGAAAATAAATAAATTTCCATGCTCCTAATGTTACGGGTACCGTGTTTGTTTAAGCAGATAATGTGTGTGTATATATATATATATATATATATATATATATATTTGTATTTATTACTTTATTAAGAGAGGGAGAGCTAGCGTGTGCTCTTTGTGTCTCACCAGAGTGGACCCTGAGCTAAATCTTGTGTTGTGGTCAATTTAGGCCTCCAAAAATTTGAATTTCAGAAGGCCCTCATATTGATTTTTAATCGTCTAACAAAAAAGCTCATTTTTAATTTTCGTTTTAAACTCTTGAAAAATCAGGGCAAGCACCGTGTCCCACACATGGTTGGTTTATATCCAGGGGTGGAAGAAATGGGTTGCCGGGATTTGGTTTTGGCTCTTCCATTCAACTTTTTGTTAGATGGTTCTTTTTTGTCTCTTGGACTTTCTCCTTGCTACATGTATCATTAATATCTTGTGGCTGGTGCTTGTCTTTTTTTCTTCGATGTGCTATTGTCAAGTTTATTAATAATTTTATTTTGCCGATTAAAAAAAGAGGTGCAACAAAAGCTAATAACGTAACTGTTCAAAAAAAAAAAAAAAAAGAGATGCTAATATCGTCAAGATACCTTTTTAAATGATTGGTCGCATTCTAGCCGAGTTTGAACCAAACTTTAGGCAACTTTTTAAAAAGTAAATACCGTACATTTTTTTTGATCCGCATAATTTTTTTTATTAATCTATGTAATATTACAAAGATTAAAAGGATAAAAACAAAAAGAAAATTAAAATTACTTAATCTCCACACTACCGTGACCAACCAAAGCCCTAAACACCCAAAAACTGATAGCCCAATACTAAAACCACCACACTGTCAGAAACCACAAATGATCAGGATTTGAAACACCGTTACCGTCACGCAGACCACCGTGAATCCGCCGGTCCCAAAATTGCCATGAGCTGGCTGTTAACGCCTTGCATCCCAACCATCACCACCGTTGAATGAGACGCCACCACCGCCATGACCACCACTGCGCCAAAGCCCCACCACCGCTAAAAGCCATCGCTGCTGCCACCCACAAACTTCCCTAGCAAATACCGTACGTTATAGGAAGGTACGTTATAAGCGTTACGACAGTATTAATTTGCTAACAATACATTTGTTTTAGGATACTTCAGTTTTGTAATGAACTGGACCTGTTAATGTGCAGTTTTTTTTCCCTTAAACTTGAATTGATTTGTTTGTTAATTAATTGTGGTCTTTTATGCGTTTAGGACAAATTGAAGAAGGTGGCAAAGGGCGGATTCGCTTGGGATTTTTTTAAAGGTTAAAGCAGAATTAATTAAGAGGAATGATAATGCTAAAACTATTTTTGTTGGTACCAAAATTATAGTACACAACAAGACTTGTACCATGTGCAGTGTACAAGACTTTTATGCGCTGGAATTTTAGCACCAACAAAAATAGTTTTGGCATTATCACTACCTGAAATTAAAGCTCTAGACTTGTTAGTAATTCTGCATTTTACAGCATATTGGGCCTTGGCCATTTAAGTATTTCTGGTTTCTTGGGCTTTGCCCGTTGGGTGTATTGTTTCGGGCATAGCCCATTGAGTGTTTAGGGCTATGTCCTATTTGGTGTTTCCTTTTCATTCAACCTTTGGTTGTATTACCCTTCCCTCTCTTGATGTACTATACGTCAAGTTTTCTTAAATAAATTGTCACTTTTATTAAAGCTTATAACCGTTGCTAAAGGAATTTTTAGTTTTTTGAAAAACCACCACTGTGTGAAGTAATGCCCACGTGGCGTTGACGTGGCACCGTGTGGTAGCGCAATAATGTTTGCTCCTCTTGGGAATCAAACCCATGACCTCTTGTGTGCGCGCGCGAGCGAGTGAACCAGCCGAGTTATCCACAACTTGTGTTAAATCAAACACCTTCTAATATTTACACTATACAAACCGAATTTTTCTTAGTCTAAGTTTTTAAATTCGGTTTGTACCATACAAACACCTACTAACATCTTCTTCTTCTTCCTTTTTTTTTTTCCCCGATTGGAACTGTCTATTTTTTACATAGTAAAGAGTACATCATTCATACCAAGAATGAAATTAATCGGGGATCGCTACACACTTGATCGGGCAGAAAAATTTATTTCATTAATGAAATTTTGTCTCAATAAAGAAGTACTTTTCTAAGCTCGATCAAGCCAAATTTTTACGAGAATGATTTAATCAACAAGGAAAACAAAATCAATGGTCTCGATCATCACGGTTGTGTCGTGGTTGAGTGGCTACTATACGTTCAAGTACAACTCAAGAAGTAGTTTGTTATAAATTACATTGAACGCATATATTTTAAATGTAATTACAAACTCAATTTTTACAATCGTCAATCTAAACCATTTGGATTTCATGTCTCACTAATTCTGTCACTGACACCAACATCGAAGATCGTCGGATATTGTCGACCGCTTGATCGGACCACATTTGATGCATCCAAAGACATTAAACACACTTGATCGGATAAAAAAACTCATTTTGTTAATGAAATTGTGTCTCGATAAAGAAGTTTTCTAAACCTAATTGAGTCAAAATTTTACGAGAATGATTTAATCAACATGGGAAAAAAAGTCAACCGTCTCGATCGTTAGTTCGGGTTTGAAAAACTGATTGCATAAAAGAAAATTGGTTTTGGCGGTATTAAAATCTACTAACGGTTTATAAAAACCATCGCTATAGTCCAGTTTTTAGTAACAGTTATTAAAAATTGTCACTATAGTCTTGTAATCTACTAACGGTTGCATGAAAGCGTCGCTATAGTCCTATTTCTAGTAACGTTTTGCAAACCGTTACTCACCATCTATACCGACGGTTTTTTCAAGCGTTACTAAAAAAACGTTGGGAGATTCCAAATTTCTTGTAGTGCATGTATGTATTTGTGGCAGAATGAAGTGTTATTTGTTCGGGGTTCAATTATTCTAAGTCAAAATACTATTCCATCCGTCCCAGTTTGTTTGTCCAATTTCAACATACCAGTTTGTTTGTCCAATTTCAACATATGTGTCCTTCAAAAACTTGTATATATCTCACAATCTATAATTTTTTATATAATTTAAAAAATATCATTGTAGGTGCAGTAAAAATCAAGACTGTTGACCCAAAAGAAAATTTGATCAACCAACCATAGAAAGACATATGGAGAGGTCATGGGGAACATGTGGCTATTGATTACCACGTAGAAAGGGGTTTGGTGCTGTGTGGCACAGGGTAGGGTCCCCGCTATGTGGCGCGCAAGGGGCTTTGTACAGCTGAACAAGCTCACAAGATAGAAAAGCTGCGAGAGTCATCGTGTAAGGACCCGTATTTTTCGGATGTTATTTAAAAGTTTTATAAATACTAGAAATCGAGGAAAATGTGAAATTTGTCGAATTTATGTGATAGGATTATTCCTTGAGAGAGTGCAAGTGTGTTTGGTGTGTATGCTAGTATAAAAGGGTGTGTGTGTGTGTAGGAGATCAAATTCTCCTATCTCATTCTCTCTGTCTACCCGATGTCTCTCTCTTCTCTCGGCTCCCTCTTACTCTCTTCCTCTTTCACTCAAAAATCCACCAAAACCCACTTGAAACCCATACAAACCCACTTCCAATTGACCTTCTATCCATGTTGTTGAGCTTGAATTTCGCGGGTTTCGCTTGGAGGCGGAGGATTCGGTTGATTTTGAAGTTTTTGGAGTCTAGGGCTTGATCAATCGCTTGGGTTTCTATCGAATCACTTGCGGTAGGGATTTCTTACTCTTGTTATGAGTTTATGTGATGATTATGTGCCTAAATCGTGCTTTAGTTCGTTGGTTTTCGACTTTGTGCTCATTCTTGATTTTCTGCAAAATCGTGCTGTAATGCATTGGTACCGGTACCTACTTTTTGAGGTATCGATACCTATTTTTGAGATACCGTTACCTTGATCTCTGATTACTCTCTAGATTAGTTTCATGCCAATACCTATATTTTGTGGTATCGGTACCTAGTGCTCAGAAAATAATTTTGAAAATGTTGAATCCCCTTTGATTGTATTGACTCCCTATCACTTCTAACACACTCTAAACATTGTTAAACCATCCCTAAATTTAATTACTCCGGTTCCAATGGTCCGTTGATCATTCCAATCCCTTCGATACTTGTTAAACACAATCTTAGTATCATTGTAAATGGGAAATGTATCGTAAGGATGCTTAGGTGTACCGTAGGTTATATGAGGCATTGTGGTGAGTGTGATGGGTAGTCGTGAGTTTGGCTAGTGATCCGAAGGATAACATAGTAACTCGTATCCTCGTGCTTCGTCTTGTTGATCTTCCTAGGTTAATTTCTTTGGCACTCGCTTTATAAGATTCATGTTTAGAACCTAGCGGGTGGTGTGTTGTGGGGTCATTTTTGAGTTCGGTATGTGACGAAGGGCGTCGTGATACGCTTGAGGAACAACATGAATTTAAGGTATTTATCAATGAACAATGGGACATATTTATGTGTTTATATTATATTGTATGATGATGAATGAAAGACTATGAACATGGAAAATGTTGTCTACTTATATATGGATTGATAATGCAAGTGTATATATGTGAGTTGAGAATCTTGAATTGAGGGTCCTGCAACGCAAGGTGTGGCAATGCGAAGACTCTAGAGGGCCCGCAATGCAAGGTGTGGTAATACGGAAACCCAAGTGGAGAAAATTCACTATAACGCAATGTGTGGTAATACAGTTGAATGTCTCACATGATGAAGGGAATTTTGAATGATTTTAGAAGTTCATGTTGTTGTTTGGACTGTTGACTGCTTGAGATTGTGACCGTTAAAGAAAGAGATCAGCGATTGATTCTATCGAAATTTTTGAGAAGAAAGGAATTTGGTTTTGGAAAAAGGATTTTTATCCTCCGGTATTCCTAAGCTAACACTACAACACGAACAGCCTACCACGAGGAACATATATTCGTTGATAAATCATAAATTTCCTTGCTAAAACGTTGTCGTAGAAGCTTTGTGCGAGGAAAATCAATTTCCTCGCAAATTGTGAATAATTTGCGAGGAAAAAATTCCTTGCCAAAACACAAAATTCCTCGCCCAAACCCTAGACAGGACATGAATGAAAATAATAGGTGAGGAAAAACTTCCTCGCCAAAAACGCAGAATTCCTCGCCCAAACACTAGATATACATGAATGAAAATAATAGGCAAGGAAGTAATTTCCTCGCAAAAAGCGGCCTATTGTAGGTTTTCAGAGACAAATTTTTTCCTCGCTAATGTTACATATATGCAACAAAATAATTCCTTGCAAGAAATGAATATTTCTCCTTGCAAACATTTTTTATACATTTCCTGCTCACTTAAAATCCATCACCACCTCATACAACCATGGACAACCAAAACCATAAATAGCAAAAATCTATTAGTTTACAAGTAAACAAGTTGTCATTACTGTGAAACATCCGCCAAATCCTTTCAACTACATGACAATGGCATCATAGTTCAAACCATCAAAACAAAGTTTAGCCCCAAGAAACAAAATATAAATTAAGTTTTACTACTTATGCTCTAGGATTCTCAAAAAGCATCATGGATCTTTCCAAAATACTACACCACCTCGGGGCCAACTTTTGCAATGTATCCTTCTTTGAATTCCATTTTCCACAGCTATGAACTCCAAAAAGAACATCGATCTTACTCGCTGCCAAGAAAAAAAATAGTAAACATATCAAAAAAAAAGTAAGAAACCATCAAATATGCACTTATATAATTATATACACACTTGCACAACATGAACAACACAAAAGATTCATAATCCACCATTGCATAATCCAAAATAACACCACGAGTAGAGAAACATATTGAAGAAACTGGCAAGACTCAACCACTGTTTTGCAGTTGCTTTCCAAGAATGAGCAAAAAGTGCATAAAAAATACTAAATTCATAGGAAACATTGGTTATCGAACCACCTTTGTAATATAATCAGTTAGGAAAGAGAAAACAGTGGCATTAAGTCTTTTATCAAAAGCACTTCAATTAAAGCCCAACACTATTCAAAAGTTGAAAGTACCTTCACACAACGGAGTTCCTAGTGCGCCAGAGACGTATCGAAAAGTTTGACTAAGCTTAGTCATTATCAAAACTGAAACCAATGTACATATAAGATGCCAGAGAGATTGGTATGCATTTTTTGGCCCCTCTCCAAACAACTTAGAATCTTGGGATAAGTAGTGTGTGGGGTCATACAGGCATCTTTTGGCTTTCGTGTAAGACTGATATTTGGCATTTTAACTGTTTTGGTGTGTCCTCAGGAATTCCGATGCTTGGGAAATTTACTGTGAAAGAAAAGCCTCCACTATCTATGACTACAAAAGTCAAGTACAACTAACTTAAACTATGTCTCCTTTTTCCTTTCAAAAAACTATCCCCTTTTCCAAGCAGCTTACTAATTTTTTACCCTTATCTCCTTTTGCATTGGATAGGGTTGAAGATCAAAGAAAAGAAGGATTAGTTGATCGAACCAAAATCTAGGATTGGGCACATATTGGTAACTCATTTGTTTGGCTCTCTAGATTTATATGAAGTTTGAAGTGTTCATATTGGGTGATTATCTTATTCTCACTTACAAATCAAAGGTAGGAACTGGTACGGGTGTTAGCAATGGTACAGCTAAGGATGCTTATGATGGGGTCAAAATGGAAGGTATAATAGCCTATCCTGATTCATGTTGCACATTCTGTGGTACTCTTTCTAGCAGTCATTGTGTTATGACACAAATTATTTGGGCTGGCATTCAACTCGTTACATCACGCTTTTTTTTATTGAAGGACCTGTTTTCCCTGGCACCTAGAGGACCTGTCTTAGTTTCAATTTTCCGACCTAAAAGGTCTCAATTTCTACTTCATTGGGTGCTATTTTCATTTTAGAGTGGATGTTAGAAATGAATCTTCTCCAATAACCTATGCAACATGAAACAGTAGTGATCTAAGCAGCACGGACACTTCTGTGGTGTCATGTTCAGGTCAGACACCAAAACAGAAACACCCATTGGACACCCCCAAAAACCAATGGACAGCAGTCAAAAAGTGTCATCATTTTAGAATTAGATCATGCAACAGTGACTTGGGGGACACAGTCTCCGCATTTGAATGAGAAATCTACTACGAGTGAAATACACATTAACAGTTTGAAAAGGATAAATGAATTCTACAAACCAGTCAATCATCAGATGATGTTTCAGCACTCCCACCATGTCTAGTGTACCCTTTTTCAATGAGAAACTCCATCATGCTAGCATTTATCTTCTGCTGCTGCTTATTTGCCTCCGCAAGCTTCTCTATGGTCTCATTTTGTGCCTCTATTTTCATCTCGAGGCATGACACATATTCATGGGTCGTGGTAGGTTCAGATGTGGTCCTAATAGAGGAGGGAGGCTTCAAGCTAAGTACTTTCAGAACAGATTCAGATGTGGTCCTAATAGATGAGGAAGGCCTCAAGCCAAGTCCTTTCACATAATCTGGTCTCTTCTTTAGCACCGTAACGGACATCTGCTCCCCTGTTAACCTTCCTGATTAAGTTGAGCATCTACTTGTACCATTTCCTTCTGCCATTTTTTATGAATTGAAACAACATAAGTAAATTGAAATGCTGATTTTCTATCCACAAAAATTACTTGATATACGTACATAGTTAGTCTGGCATTTTGGAGCAACCCACTTGCCCATGTCGTCATTATAGTGAGTGGATTTATAGAAATCCGGCAATTTGGGCAGTTGACCCTCATTTTTTAGAGTCTGAGATGTTATTTCATATTCAAGAGGTTAATTTAGCATGCTAATGAGCTTATCAAACGTAAAGAGATAAACGAAAAAATGAACATGTTCATGTACTCTAACTGCTAGAGACTTTGTCCCACAATTGTGCTTTGTCTTGTTAGCATGTCTATTTTCTATATTTTTCTCTGATCGGAGCTACAAGCACCAACAACCAACAAAAATAAGAAAACACAGTACTTGAAACATAGAAATGAGCCCATGCTTAAATGGTAGGAACCAAATGAGGACATGAACATACACGTAAAGGAAAACTAGCACCAACCAAACTACAGCAAGGCAAACCAGCCAAAGCGAAGATGATAGTTTTTCTTAAAGATCAACTACAAAATATTGTGGCATGTTATCCAAGTCTAAGTGCATAGTCACTCCATGGTCAACTCTCAAGGCCTAATACTTGATTCAAATTTCAGAGTGTTCTTTAACTATCTTGAGTGCCCAAACATTGAAACAAGTACAATATAGAACGGTAAAAGTTTTGGTTACCAGCCAATCTTTGTTTGTCCACTTCTTTTGAATCAAACGAGTCCACTGCTCCATGGCAATTTAAGGAGGTGGGTGACTTCTTGCATACGCTTCCCCCTTGGTTGCTTTAAGCTTTTTGAATTTCTCATACAACCTGTGGGTGTAATCACGCAATCTCTACCCACACCTTGTTTTTATTGCCTGTTGATATCAATTGGATCTCCTTCAAAGTCAAACTGATCCTGTAAAATGATTTTGCAGTAATCATTAACTATGTGCTATTAGTTACAAAAATAAATAGGTATTGCAAGTACCTTTAGGGATTGAAGCAAAGGTGCCTTAATACCCTCATCCACAGCCTTCCAACTTTTAACACTTAGGTCTTCTACTTGTGCATGAACCTCAACACCAGTCTTAGTGGCCAATTTAGAAGCGTAAGTCCCCACTGGAGCACGATACTCTGGTGGGATGGGAACAAGTAATTTCCCTTTGTTGTCAACAAGTCTTTGGATATCTAGTCCTCGTGATATGCCACGTCCGCGTCTATTAGGAGCTACTTTAATGGCACAATAGTATTATTTAGTTATTCAATGGGAAAAATTAAACTTAAAATATCCCCATCAATGGAGCTTCAATATCTTACTAGCACTGCTAATTGTAGCTATCTCACTTTGTATTTCTACATTGCGAGATGGTGAGGGCTGGGACTCAACTACAAGTCGTGGTGTCGAATGAGTCATCCTCTCAAGGACACGAGTCGAGTCATGCTGGAGCTCAACTTGTGATATTGTTGGTCCACTTGGTGCCATCTGTTGGAGCTAACACAACACAATACAAGAAAAGTATAAACACTAAATAAAATAAAATGGAGTAAAGCCACACACATAAAAACACTTATTATATATATCATTCATATTGTACCTCGTGTTCAAGAGAATCCAAGGACTCATTGTCATCGGCGCCCTTAATAATTGGTGGCCTATAGCCAGGATCATCTACCCCATTCCTAGTACCCATTCTCTTCTCATTCGTACAGTTTGGCAAAGATGAACCCCTCAAATCACCTAGTATACGATCAATCCCAGTAGCCTTCAGTCTCGCATTGTTCTCCTTCATTCTCTCATCTCTTTCCCTCTCATATTTGGTTTTCTTCATAGTTGCTAGAGAACATGGTTTGATGAAGTTTTTCTTCCAGTTTGCCATTTTGTTTTTGCTACTACAAGGCATAAAAGGACATAGCATGATAACAAATAATATAATCATATAAAATTTGCTTCTTTTATAATTGCACGAGGGAAAAAAGATATAGATGTAAACAAACAATTCATGACTTTACAGAAATTTATCACAATACAAAAAACATAACTACATATCATAATCCATACTAGGATCCATATCCAAAAAAAAGTAACTACAATTCATGGCTTTAAGGACATTTATCCCAATACACAAAAACATAACTACAAATCATAATCCATACCAAGATCCATATCCACAAAAACATAACTACCATTTATGACTTTAAGGACATTTATCACATTACACAAAATCATAACTTCATATCATAATCCATATCAGGATCCATGTCCACATCAGGTATTTCATCATCTTCATCATCTTCGTCATCACCACTCTCCTCTATTGTTTCATCTAATGGCCTAACCCCCAACATAACTTCATCTTCAGCGCCATCCCTATGACAATGAATTTCTGCTTCAACATCGATTGGAACAACTGAGGTAATGCTCTCTTGTTGGAATGTATCATCGCATTCAATGGGATACCCAGGTTCTTCATTATCAACCTTTGGAACATCAAACACTCTCCTATGTTGGACTTGTTGCACGACTTGCCAAGGCTTACCCCATTTAGTATCATTTAGGTAAAAGACTTGCTTTGCTTGGCTAGGAAGAACAAAAGGGTCAAATTGATACCACCTACTTGTGACATCAATGCTCGTACAATGTGCATCTGTTCGTATTGTTCTGGTTCTACCAGTGTTGCTAGTGTTATACCATTCACATTGGAACAATACAACTTTATTACTACATGTATCCAAATTCCCAAACTTTGCTTAAGTGGCCATAAAAGTCATGCATCTCACCCTTGTGATCGCCTACTACAAGCACACCACTATTTTGACTCGTTCGACGATCATCTACTTTTCTTGTGCGGAACCTTGCACCATTGATTATGCAACCAGAATACTCCTTCACTAACAAATTAGGACCATTTGCTAATGACCACAACTCATCAGTTGCCGCTGGTGACTCTTTAACTCTCAATCTATTCATCTACAATCAAATACAATGTACAAGTAATTCTATTAGCACTAATCATATTATTTACAAGGATACTAGATGGAGTTACTAATAATCTAATGTCTTACATGATCTTTGAACGATTTGGGAAATTCTTTTCGCTGCTTGTGAGTTATGTTTTCTTCAGCTCGAATAGGTAACATGTTCTTGTGTTCCCTACTCCAAAAAAGGTGGTTAATGGATTAAATATTGTTAACATTTATTCCTAACCTAGGATGGAAAATATACAATATAATTGGGAGAAGCACGTACTCTAAATACTTCTCCAACTCCGGACTATTGTACAACAAGAACCAATGACCAATATCACGAAGTTTTTGTGACATCTAACCATCTCTAGTGATTAGGTGAATAGGATGAGCTGTTTCTGTAAATACCGTCAACCCTTGGAGACGTACACCAAGACCTTCATTTCCTTCGAGTCGATTATGCACTGATTCAACTCCATCCAAATACATTAAGCAAAATGTTATACACTCCTTGACAATGTAAGCCTCTACGATTGAACCTTCTGGTCGAGCTCTATTAGAAACAAACCTCATTAATTTCCCTAGAAACCTAGAAGCAAAAACGAGCTAAGAGTGAGATTAAATACGAAAAAAAAAGAAGATGTTTGAACCATTAGCAAATATTAGCTATGTACAACAACCTTTCTATTGGATACATCCACCGATAGTGCACAGGTCCTCCTAGAATAATCTCACATGGCAAATGAACGGCCAAGTGCACCATTACATCAAAGAAGGTAGGAGGAAAGATCTTTTCAAGCTTGCATAGAATATGCACTATACGTTCCTCCAATTTCTCTATTTCACACCACTTAAGTTTTCTAGAACACAAGTCCTAGAAAAAGCTACCTAACTCAAACAGTGTTGTGCTAATTTCTTTGTCCACAAAACCCCGCATTCCAATAGGAAGAATTCGTTGTATGAGAATATGGTAGTCATGACTTTTCAAACCTGTTAATCTGCTATTTCTCGTATTTACTAACCTTGATATATTTGCAGCATAGCCATTTGGATACTTGACTGATTTCAAGAATTCAAAGAACCCTTCTTTTTGTTCAGGTGTTAATGAAAAACTAGCGCGAGGCTTGATATATGAACCATTGGGACGTTGTGTCAACCACAACTCTTTTCGCATGCCGCTATCTTTTAAGTCATTTTGAGCCTTGTTTGTATCTTTATTCTTCCCTTCAATGCCTAACATAGTTTCACAAAGTGCCTCACCAAAATTTTTCTCCACATGCATGACATCAATGTTATGTAGAAGCTTTTAATTCTTACAACATGGCATATCATACAAGATGCTAACCTTTGTCCAATTGGGTTCATAACGAGGCCTTTTTCTGTTGTTTGGTTCTTTTCCGAATAAGATCTTTGGTACATTTTTCAATTGCTCTTCTATCTTGTGCACTGGCAACTCCAAAGATCTCTTTTGTGCTTCACACTTACTATCATAGGTCGCCTTCTTTCACCGTTCAAGGTGATTGTCAGGCAAATAGGCTCGATGGTTAAGGTACGCAATCTTACTTTTCAAAGATTCGTAGTAGGGTTCATCATTGCAAGGGTAACAAGCATAGTGCCCCTTTATCTCCACCCAGATATGTCACCAAATGCAGGCCAATCATGTATGGTCCACCACATAGTTGCATGCATCTGAAAACTCTCACAACTTGAGGCATCATACGTTAATGCCCCATTATTCCATAACTCCTCAAACTCGTCTTTCAAAGGTTGCATATAAACATCGATGTCAATCCCTGGTCGCTTATCTCCAAGAATTAATAGTGATAACATGAGAAATGGCTCTTTCATAATCAACCAAGGTGGTAAGTTGTAGGGAATGAGAATGACAGGCCAAATGCTATTGGAATTATCCATGTTCCCGAATGGGTTGAACCCATCAATGGCTATCCCTAACCTTACGTTGTGAGGCTTCAATGCGAACTCAGGATGTTGTATATCAAACTCTTTCCACTCATCACCATCAGCTGGATGCATCCATTCCTCATCATCCACACGCTTGTCTTTATGTCGCCTCATGTCCTTAGCAATCTTCTTATTCATGTATAGTTTTTTCAACCTTGGAGTCCCGGGAAGGTAATGCAAAATCTTACGAGGAATTTTTTCCCCCCTTTACCATTGATTTTATACCTAGATACCATACACTTTGGACATTTATCCAAGTTTGCATTCTCTTTCCAAAAAAGCACACAATCATTTATACATGCATCAATGAGCTCGTATGACAAACCTAAGTCACGTAGTATCTTTTTAGTTTCACGGGTGGACTTGGGAACTAAGTTCCCCTCTGGAAAAAGTCTTCTCAAAAAATGCAACCACAAGTCAATTGCTTTATTGCTCATGTGGTTTGTTACCTTCAAATTAAACAACTCAATAACAAAACTCAACAAAGTAAAACTTGAGCAATTTGGGTACACCTCCTTCCTGGAATCATTTAATAGTTTTTCAAAACTTTGCACTTCCTCATTTGGGTTTGTATTGGTTGAGTCCCCTCTTATTTGGCCTTCTACCAATGCATCAATACCACCCAATTCTCTATACTCATTGCTATTCATTTCATAATGATGTTGATCCTCTTTTGACATACGAGGTTCCCCGTGCTTATGCCAAATAGTGTAACTTTGCATAATCCTATCTTGGAGTAAGTGTATTTACACATGTCTAGTCAACTGCTAACAATAGTTTACACACTTCATGCACGGGCACATAATATAGCCTTCTTGGTCCACAACTTTCATAGCAAAATAAAGAAATGACATTACATCGTCACGATATGGCTGACTCATTCTCCCATCTGCAATCTTACCTAATGACATCCAACTCTTGTCTATGTTTGATGACAAACAAAATCAATTCATGATAGGTTAATAAATAAAAAATTAGCTTAGCCTTTATCAATTCAAATCAGTATCAAAGAGAAATATGCAACTCCAAAATTTTAAAGCAAACATATTTATTCATATTGGGCCACATAATATTTATCAATCTTGCCTCCCTCTAAATCAAACCAAGTACTTAGCCTAGCACTACTAAAAAAATCCATGCTCAATGGTGGCGACCATATTGTATTGTCTGAATTCCTTTTTTCTAAATCATTGCATCATTTCATGTTCCAAAAGTAATAGGACCCTCAATAGCAAATCTTAAACTTAACAAGCAATAAGAAATTATGTTTTGTACATATGGCAATGAAGCACAATAGCAAGCCCACATCGAAAAGAATTTTGGTGTCCTACAAATGTTAACAGTTATCAAGTCACTAGTCATAGAAATCTCATACCCATATATTGCATAGATTAAAACATTTTGATATGAAATGAAAGTTTTTAAACATGGCCATAAAGTATATATGATTTTCCTTGCAAGAAAGAACAAAACAAGAAATACAACTTTCATCAATAATATGAACTAGCAAGGCACATAACAAGACTTATGACAACATTAATTTTTCGTATAGCTTGCACAATCAGTTATCAACAATGATTAACCACTGCCAAGTGCAAATCACAATAATTTTTGTATAGCTTACAACATGAAATGGGGAGATAGAGGTAGAGACAGGTTTTGTCTAATCCAAAAGACGTAGCCGCACAGGAGTTGATTACTTTGTTGAGAAGGGTAGTCATACCTTCGTTTGTCATAGACGTCGATGCAAACGGAATGGTTCATGAACATGTAAATTCTGGTATTGATATGCCTAGATAGGCCCCTCAACAGGTATATTAAAATCCTACTTTTGAGTCAAACATGAATATACATAATCGATCATTTGTAGGACCAACTGCCCTAGCTAAGGCCTGTGCTTAGGCCAACTAGTTTTTATCAGTATATCCCTACTACATATGAAACTGGAAACAATAGTGGATATGGGCAGAATAATAATCTTAACAATAGTATTAATTCCCAAACTGGTTCTATGGGGGCTAACACCATAAGTAATGGTCAATATGTATACATTATTACACAAACTTTGCCAAATAATGGCCAAAATGCATACAATATTGCACAAACTCTGCCAAATATCGGCAATGGTAATGGTCAGAATGCCTCTTTTGCACCGCCTTACATAGTACAAAATGTTCCAAATGCGTTAAGAGGCCAGGATCCCATGAATGTTAATGGAGGACAAATCATGAAAGTAATTCAAGATATGTACAGCCCGGGGTTGCGTAGGGTAGAAAAACCTATGTTTAGAAAGCCCTATCCACATTGGGTTTACACTGTCCCCTTGCCAAGGAATTTTAAACTCCCTAATTATCACTTTTTAGTGGTACAAAGAACCAATCTACAATAGAACATGTAGGTAGGTTTTGCCTCCAATTAGGTGAACTTGGTTTGGATGATGTTTTTTAAGTTAAAATTGTTTCCCCATTATTTAAAAAAAATAGCTTTTACATGGTTCATAAGTTTGCCTGCCAATTCTATTCATACATGGCAAGATATGGAAGAATAATTCCATGCCCAATGTTTTAGGCATGAACCAGAAGTCTCGATTGCTGACTTGGCTAAGTTAAAACAAAAGCCAACTGAAACAGCAGAACAATTCTTAACCTGGTTTAAAAGGTTAAGAAATCAATGTCATTGTAATGTACTAGATACTGAAATAGTACGAATACCCCAGGATGGGCTTGAGTTTAATCTTAAGAAACAGTTTAATGGATCTAATTTCAAAGATCTATTTGAACTTTCTATGAGATTGTCTCAATTCGAAGCGATTCTGTAGGAAGAAGAACAACTAAAATATACATCATTGGGAACATACTACCAAGATGTAGAGGGAGATGTTGAAATCAATGTAGCACAAGTCATTGGAAAGAATCTATAATTTGTGATACAATAGTTAAAACAGAGAAACCAATGAACATGCCTTCATTTCAACCCAATAGGCAAGGAGGTCAAGCTAATTATAGACAATACTCATTTGATTTAGCACAGGCAGACCAAATATTTGATGAACTGCTAAAACAAAAGTTCATCACTTTAAGTCCTGGACATATTATTCCCTCTGATAAAGAAAAGAAAGGGAAAGAATATTATAAATGGCATAATACTAACGATTGTGTCATGTTTCAAAATTGTGTGCAGGATCTGATTCAAAAAGGAATGTTGCAGTGTGCTAAAGGAGATAAAGAAAAGATGGGCATTGATTCTGACCCTTTTCCCAAAATTGAAGTTAATATGGTAACTGCCAACCTGGCTAAAAGGTTGGGATCCACTATTGGAAAGAAAAAAACAAAAGGACGATGATTACATGGAGACTGATGGAGAATCAGAAAAGTCCCATGTCTAAAGATTCCCAAACGACTATCTGTGCATCAAATGTGGGCGAGAAGTTAAACATGGCGAAGCAACCATAGAAGAGAAGGTTGCAGAGAAAATTTGCAGCCAGAACTTATCATGATCCATGGGCTCATGTTTTTGAACCTATAGAGAGATTGGAACCTTCAACGCCCAAAGTTTCAAACATAGTTTGGACTAGGGAGTAAGGAGGAACCAGTACTCAGGAACAAGTGACCCCTAAGTGTGGGGGGCAAAATAGTAAGAGTGAAGTCTCTTTTAAATTAACTGCCCAACCAAAAGGGAAGAAAGATTTGAAACAAAGCTTGAAGAAGAAAATTGAGGAATTTCAGAAGCTCGTGGAAGCAGATGATGATGACCTCCTCGATGGGGCTTCAGAGAAAGAAGACCTCATTAGAGATGCTTCTCCATCTCCGTCTCCATAGAAATCTGCAACATTTGGTGAGAGTTTGGCCGCAATCCAATTTGGGTCAGTACCTATCAATTACCAGTGTAATATGATTTTAGCTTTGCCAAAATATTTTAAGGCAAAGCCAGATCAGCCTATGAAATTGGCAAGTGATGTAGAAGATACAACTCAATCGACCGTGAAAATCGTGAATGAAGAAGAACAACCTCATTCACAGTTAATTAAAATATAAATAGATGAACAAGGAAATAACATTGTGGTTCTCAAATCCCCTGACAATGCCTCAATAAGGCATTTGAAACCATTGTACATCACACTTCACATGAATGGCCAGCCTGTTTCAAAAGTGTTGGTCGATAATGGGCCAGAAGATAATATTTTGCCCTCTAGAATGATGAAACTACTAAACAAAACAAAGGTTATGATAGTCCAAGCTCCCGAACCTCAGATATCGAAGGTGATGACGGTCCAATCTACACCTTTTCAAAATCAAACACGTAGCAAACGTTTCAAGTTCGGTTCCTTGGGTGTTTCACCGCTAAAACCCGAGTGGTGACTCTGAATTGTAGCATTTCGCCGTGCTTTTCCAAAAGGGCACACCCGGTTTTATACGCAAAACAGAATTTTCCTGGGTGTGTGCCCACAATATATATATACACACACAGACATATACGGGGCGGTTTAGGAAACTTTTCAAAAAACCTCTAAAAAACCCTCCCAAATCTTAATCTCATAGTTTTCGATCAAATTTTGTTGATCCGAACTACTCAATGTGTTCAGAATGTGATTTTAAGGGTGTCAGTGGAAAATTCGCAAAAAAAAAAACCCGGAAAGGGCTTAATTTAAGCAGTTTTTTATTGAACCGTTCAATAAAGTTCCATAAAAAACTGTTTGGGTAAAGCCCTTCCAAGTCATTTTTTTTTTGCTGATTTCTTGCGGGTACCTTTAAAATTATGTTCTGATTACATTGAGCGGCTCTGATTATCAAAATTCGATTGAGAACTTGGGGGAGGGGAGGATTTTTTAGAGGTTATTTTAAGGGTCCCCATGACCGCCCTGATATATATATATATACACACACACACACACACACACACACACATAGTCCCCTTCCAATAAGGGATCCCTTATTGAGTTAAGTTAAGGATCTCCTATTTTTGGATCGAATTTTGATGATCTGAATCACTTAATGTGATCAAAACGTGATTTTAGGATCCTCGTGAGAAACCAGCAAAAAATATAACCTGTAAGGGCTTGATCCGAACTGTTTTTCATAAAAATGCATTCATGACATTTTTACAAAAAACTGCTCGGATCAAGACATTTCCGGTCATATGTTTTGTTGATTTCTTGCTGGATTATCAAAATTTGATCCGGAATAATGTCAAACTCATGATATCGTTAATTTAACAAGTTAAGGGATCCCTTAATTAAATTTGTAAGAATAATTGAAATAATGGTGACTTTAGCCTTCATAACCCTTAATAATGATACTAAAAATATTTAGCCATGGTAATTGATTCATTTCATTAACTATTCTTGGTATAGCAAAACAACGATCATGCATTAATCCCACAAGAAAGGGTGGTAGATAAGTGTGTTTGGGAGCCACCAAACCATGTGGCTGTGGCTAAGATCACCGAATAATTTTTCCTTGCTCGATACTAATGAGAGACTGAGATGGGATTAATACATGAAACAATTACTAATGAATTAAATAACCTTAGCGGGAATTAAAGGTGCTGTATTGTGAGAGAATGACTTGACTTGTAAAGTGAAAAATAAATACTTAAAAAATAAAAATCTTAGCAGAATGAGACCTAAGGCAAGATCAATTTAAATCAACTGGAATACGTTGACGAAGACGAAGACTACAGTCAACGGAGAGGGACACATTGAGCGAGAGATGGAGAGAATTGAAGCACCGTATATTTGCCTTGTCCTATTTGAATATCTCGTGTGAATCCACATATATTTGAGTGAACTGAGGAAGAAGTTAAAAATTCACGACTTTGACGAAGACTGCGGAGTCTGACCCATTTTCCTTGTTCACATTGACTGGCTGACTATCACTAGATATGGAGAAATATCTCAGTACTATGGTCTTGCGGTAAGCTGTAACGTGTTCTAAGGGTAAAATAATTCTCATGTCATGTGTACAAATAGTCTTGGTCTCTCCTTTTGTTTTCATTTAATTGAGAATGATGGTTTGTGGTCCAATGAGAGAATTATCAACTCATTGATGATTTGTGGTCCAATGAGAGAATTATCAACTCATTGATGGTTTGTGGTCCAATGAGAGAATTATCAACTCATTGTGGAATATGAAATTCATTTCCCAATTCCCACTGAATTAATAGGTCCCCACTCTATCAGCTGGTGGCAAATAAGGGTCTCATATGTTGTTATTGAAGCTGGCTGCAAGGGTCTTCACTGAAAGTCTTCTAAAATAAACAAATGAAATGTCTCGATTGCACATGCATTGAGCGAGAAGCACCATTTTCCTTGTTCACATTGACTGGCTGACAATCACTAGGTCTGGACCTTCTTCTGCTACAGATTTGATCTGTCCCATCTAGTCTAAAACTTGGACCGGAGATAAACCGAACCCAATTCAATCCGTTGTCCATGCCTATCATTATGATCACCCTTCCCTATGCTTGTACTGTGCATTCTAATGAGAAATATTTAGTTGGTAAATCTTGCAAAGTAAACCACATGGCTGTTGGTCGTAAAGGAGATTAGAGAAATGATGTGATGACGATTTAGTAATTTTGAGAACTAACCTTAACAATTTACTGCTCGACTTGTTGGACTTGTTAATTAGAAGCCTTACTGCATACCTTAATGATTTCCTCCTGTCTCTTTAGTGTGCAAGAATTTTTCGAGTCTTTTACTTTCTCCCATCTTCCCCGTTAACTAAGAAAAGTTTGGTTGATATTTTCTGTAATGTGCTAGCTCAGTGAATGTTACAGCATGCTTGACTAAAACAGCCAAAAAAACAAAAAAAGGATTTGGAGGCGAGAATGTGAAAGAATCATACCAGAAGATTTTGTACAATGGGTTTTGGACTTAACCCAATTAGGATTCCCAAAGACGGGGTCCACTCACCTCTGGACCTTTCCATTGTGTGAAGTATCAAGGTAGATGAGTCCTAAAACCCAAATGTAAGCAAATCCAATTAAGAAACTAACGAAAAGATTTAAGGCTGTCGATGCCCCTAAGAGACAGATTGTCGATGACCCAATGACCCTGCCACGCCAGGTAACAATCCTTACCTAAGCAAACAGATTTTCTGTGGATTCTTACCACAGAGCAAGAATCAATCGAATCCGCGCAAAAATATAACTCAATTTTAAATGAATTCTGTTCAGTACACCGAGCAAGTCAAAAGCTTTGAACCTAAAATAGAACACGAATTAATGAGCGAGCAGGCTCTCAAATTCACATCATTCCTCCTCAAATCCGCATCAGATAATTAATTAACTTCCTGCAAGTACCCCGACAAACTGTCCTGAACAAATAGATTCTGCTTTGGGACGAAGGCTTTAGTTGGATGAATATTATTATTCCAGTCATCTTTAGTCTTATTATATATCCACTTCAAGTATGTTCTTAAATGATACACGTACAGTCATTTCTACTTTTCCATGCGTCAAAGATTACGTATATCATCTTCAAATTAAGAAAAATAGATTACAGGGGATCGAGGGTACCCAACATGATATATAGTATTGAACCAACTTAAATCAGTTTTTTTGTGTGAGCTAGATCCGTCCCTGGGTTGAAGGATTAGCCCAATCGCCATTCATTACCATCTTGCCCGTCAATACCACACAACACACAAAATTAATATCATAGGTCTGTGCTGTTTTTTTCCATATTTACTCGGCTAAATTTTTTTTATCAATCTTTCAAAAAGACTACCAAGATTAAAGGGACCAATTAAGGGCATAGCAGCAATCGCCACCCAAGACCTAAAATCAGAAGGCAAGACACCAACCAAATTAAACAAAAAGGAACGTCGGAAATAAAACACCCAAGCATAACTACTAGTACGTCTTAGGGGTGTGCGCGCTGCTGTTGTGAGATTGCCATAGGCTAATAGCTGTTAAAAGCATTTGAATAATTTTGGGCCTCTCTTCTTGTCTCCCAGAGGCCTCCAAGGGAAGAGATCGAAGGTGACCAATAGCCGGCCACCATAGTCAAGTCAAGTCAAGTCTACGGAGGCCCACAAAATTGATGGTGATAATTAAGTTCCCAGTACTTCTTGGAGTGGGAGGAAAGGTAAACAAAGTGACCGGGCCCGAGCCCAAGTCCAACGTTCAGCGACTCAAGTCTACCCTTCCATGCACGATAAGTTGAGATTGAGAACCGATTAGAACGTTTGGATGACCCAATGTGTGATGGAATGGAAATTTCATCGATCAGGACACTCTTTGTCACCCCGAAAAAAGAAAAGCTGATTCCCAATTTTGGCGACTTCTGCAAATATATCGTGACCAAATTATATGGGTCACTCTTTATCTCCTAACCACCCAACCAAGTGAATGATGATGTTCTTACCGAATAATTTGCTATTACGTAAATTGTTAGGACTGATGGGGCGCCTATGAGGAAAATTCAAACAGCATATGTGGTATTGTTGCAAACATACCTCATGGATTGTGTTGGGTAAATTTCTAATTTTCAAATATCTAATTTTAATTTGTGTTTTAAAGGCAGTGACCAATATATATATATGTTTTGTTGCTCTCAATTTTCTTCTTACGAAAAATCATCCTGCAATAATATATATAAGATTCTAATGGTACGTAGAATTCAAATAGATTCAGTAGGGAAATCATTGCTTTTAGGATGGACAAAGATAAAAATACAAATATAAATCACTCTAAATATCTTGTTGCCATTGGAATATTTCTAGAATGGAAGGTCTACAAATTTCTGATAAAGTTCAATCACTACCATGTTCCTTCCTTCTCCTTTTACTATTTTTCCCGCTTTTGGGGAATTTGTTTATTCTAATCTAGTGGAAATCATTTGTTTCACATTAAATATCTTGCATCCAATTAAACATTGCCACTTGTCGCGACGTGAGAACTTCTCATTAATAGGCGCTTTTGTTTAGGAAATTGATTTTAGCATTCCAAAAATTGATAGAGGGACTCCAAAACGATGTCATTTTGTGTATCAATAAAGTTCAGTGTTAGAGCATTCCTATCAATTTTTGAAGTGCCAAAATCACAATCCTTTATTTAATATATAGTATAGATACCTGACGTGATTAATCAAAAATTAGTAACATTAATTTGTTGGCTCCCCAACGTACACAAAAATATATAAAAGAATTGGAGATCTCTAAAAGTAATTTATAACTACTGTATGAGATTATAATTGAGTGGCAAGTAAACAACCCACCATTCAGTTAATATGGGGAAATTTTTTAATTCAGTTAGCATCAAGCAAGGTTCAACCGAAGGTCTTGCTTGTCTTAAAGCTATGTGAAACTTGCTGTCTTGGTTGGAAGTCACAACTTATGTTCAAAAGTAAAAGAACACGGGAAACGAGAAAAATAGCATCATTTTTTTTTAAGCAAATGCAAAAGCAGTGTTAAGGTATTCTTTTTATTAATTAAGTTATTCATACCTAAATATTAAATGAGATAAGGAGGAGTAATGTTTAACCTTGCCAGCACTTGTGATCAAGTTGCCGTTCATCAAATGAGATAAGGAGGAGTGACCAAGCAGATATTGCTGCAGCTACAACAAGTGTTGATGCCTCATTTGAACTTATCTGACCAGGAAATTAGCAAATACTCCCTCCGTCTCTTATTTAGAGTTCAGGATTTCATTTTGGATTGTCTCTTAATAAATGTTCATTTTGTAAAGTTAGTGGGTAAAAATTCGTGCATTATCTATTTTGTCTATAAAAGTAGATTACATTTTGAAAAATAAATGAATAAAAATGTAATGATGATGGGTAAGTAAGGAAAGTTGAGGAAAAAATTGATGTGAAAGATATTGATAATAAGTTAGAGTTACGAAGCAGCACACTTAAAAAGAGACAGAGTGAATAACAGTTAGCTGCTTTTTTAAGTTGAGTGGTATATATTTTTGGGTTATGATCGAGTTGAAAAGTTTAGCCGAGCTTTTGATGTGTAGTTTGTTGCAAATAGGTTAATTATTACTAGTACAAATGCTATTTTCTTTATAATACTATATAACTGATATTTAAATTGTGGATGCTCACAAATTCATGTAGTCGTCATTGCGTTCGTAGCGAGAGCTTTTAGCTAGTTGCATGGTTATACCGAGGTAGGTCCATTCTTGACTCTTACTATAAATACAAGGTATGCACGGTACTGTCCCTTCATTCAAAAAAAAGTTTCAAAACAAATACTTTAGAGAGAGGGAAAGAGAGAGAGAGAGAGATGGAGGAGATGCGTGAGGCAGCAATGGCTTATCACGCGAACTTGTCCGAAGACAAACAAAAAAAGCTTCTGAAATTCTACAAATCATTAGACAAAGACGGAGACGGAAAAGTGAGCATCCATGAGTACATGGATTTCCTCGTACAAAATGGCCTCACCGAACAAGTGCCGCCAAATCTGTTCAAACTCCTCGACAAGGACGGCGGTGGCACTCTGGATTACGAGGAATCCGTTACGTTATTCTATATGTTCACGAACAACAGGCTGGTGATCTGTGGTGGGTGTCGGTCCTACTTGTGGGGCGTCCATTTCCTATGTGTCGAATGTTACAATGCTAACAAGAAGAAGACATATGAGCTGTGCTGTTCCTGTTATCGTAACAGGAACTTCACCCATGAGCACTCCTCTTTCAAGGACAACTATGCTCTCCTCCGGACTGAACAAGCAATGGTAACATAGTTGATACTACTAGTACCCCTCCTCCTACATACAACTAACTGTTCGCTGTTATTATAAACTTGATTTTTATTTGTATTCATGGTTGAAGTTCTCATTACGATAACATGAACAGCAGGAGGACGTACGACTTCTCCTTGTTAACCTTGTAACATTTGACACATACGAAATCGGGGCCCCATTGGTAGGTTCGTCCCACACCCTTTGCAGAACAAAAGCCTTTTGTGTGTAATCATATTTTAAAAAGTAAAACGTTCTTCAAAATTTGAATTTCAGAGTACCCTCCTACTAATTTTTAATCTTCTAACAAAAAACTCATTTTTAATTTTTCCTTTAAGCTCTTGAAAAACCAGGACCAGCACTGTGTCCCACACATGGTTGGTTTATAACCAGGGGCGGACAAAATGGGTTGCCGGGATTTGATTTTGGTGGCTCTTCCATTCGACTTTTTGTTAGATTGTTCTTTTTTGTCTCTTTGACTTTCTCCTTGCTACATGTATCAATATCTTGTGGCTGGTGCTTGTCTTTTTTTCTTCGATGTGCTATTGTCAAGTTTATTAATAATTTTTTTTGCTGATAAAAAAAAAATGCGCAACAAAAGCTAATAACGTAATTGTTCAAAAAGAAAAAAAAGAGATGCTAATAACGTCAAAATGCCTTTTTAAATGATTGGTCGCATTCTAGCGGAGTTTGAACCGAACTTTAGGCAACTTTTTTAAAAGAAAATACCGCACATTTTTTTTGATCCGCATAATTTTTTTATTAATCTATGTAATATTACAAAGATTAAAAGGATAAGGACAGAAACAAAATTAAAATTACTTAATCTCCACACTACCGAGACCAACCAAAGCCCTAAACACCCAAAAACTGAAAGCCCACCACTAAAACCACCACACTGCCGGAAACCACAAATGATTAGGATTTGAAACGCCGCTACCGTCACGCAGACCGCCATGAATCCGCCAGTCCCAAAATCGCTCCGAGCTGGCTGCTAATGCCTCGCATCCCAACCATCACCACCACCATTGAATGAGACACCACCACCGCCATGACCAAAGCCTCACCACCGCTAAAAGCCATCGCTGCTGCCACCCACAAACCTCCCGAGCAAATACCGTACGTTATAGGAAGGTACGTTATAAGCGTTAAGACAGTGTTAATTTGCTAACAATACATTTGCTTTAGGAAACTTCAATTTTGTAATGAACTGGACCTGTTAATGTGCAGTTTCTTTTCTTAAACTTGAATTGATTTGTGTGTTAACTAATTGTGGTCTTTTATGCGTTTAGGACAAATTGAAGAAGGTGGCAAAAGGCGGTGCTGAAGTTGCTCAACTCGCCTGGAATGTTTACAAAATTTGTAACGCAATTAATTAAGAGGAATGTTAATGTCAACACTGTTTTTGTTGGTGCGAAAATTATAGCACACAAAAAGACTTGTACCATGTGCAATGTACAAGATTTTTATGCACTGAAGTTTTGACACCAATAAAAGCAGTTTTGCCATTATCACTACTCGAAATTAAAGCTCTAGTCCCGTTAGTAATTCTGCATTTTACAGCGTATTGGGCCTTGGCCATTTAAGTGTTTCTGGTTTCTTGGGCTTTGCCCATTGGGTGTTGGGTTTGGCCCATTAGGTGTATTGTTTCGGGCTTAGCCCACTGGGTGTTTAGGACTTTGTCCTATTTGGTGTTTCCTTTTCATTCAACCTGTGGATGTATTTCCCTCCCCTCCCTCGATGTACTATGTGTCAAGTTTTCTTAAATAAAATGTCACTTTTGTCGATTAAAAAAAGGCTCAATTGCTCTCTTTAGTCTTTTTAATACTTATTCAAACATGTGAGCAAGATGAGTGAATGGGAAATGAGAATGTTGAGGTGGATGTGTAATAAGACTAGACGAGACAGGATTATAAATGAAACAGTTTGTGAGATGATAGGTGTAGCACCTATAGAGGAGAAGTTGAGGGAAAATAGGCTAATGTGGTTTAGGCATGTCTACCGTAGACTAGAAGATGCAGTAGTTAAGAGATCGGATATGATAGTTCTAAATAGCAATGCTACGGGGAAAAGTCAACCTAAATTAACATTAGATGTTGTTGTGAGCAAAGATATGAGTATAATGAGTTTGTGTGAACAAGTAGCCCTTGATAGAACTCAAGGGAGGAAACAAATTTATGTAGCCAACCCAAGTAATTGGAACATAAGGCTCGGTTTGGTTTGATTTGATTTGGAATACTTATTCAAAAAGTAAAAACATTTCTTTGCTGTTAAATTAAAGAAAAAAGAGAGAAAGGCTTGGAGCAACAATACACAACGGTGAACTTTTACATCAATACAAGAAAATTGGGATCTTACAACGGTCAAAACCATCACTAAAGAACACAAAAAACATTGCTAAAGGGTATACCAACGGTTCACCAACCGTCGGCCAAATTGTCGCTTTATCACCGTAGAGGTATAGCGGCGGTCTTCAAGAGCGTTAGTACAGATATTTTTTTAGTAACGGTTTCTTTAGCGACCCTTATAACCGTTGCTAAAGAATTTTTATTTTTATTTTGAAAAACCACCACTGTATGATGTAATGCCCACTTGGCGCTCATGTGGCACCTGTGTGGTAGCGCAATAATGTTTGCTCCTCTTGGGAATCAAACCCACGACCTTGTGTGCGCGCTCGCGCGAGCGAACCGGCCGAGTTATCCCACAACTTGTGTTAAATTAGACACCTACTAATATTTATACTATACAAACCGAATAGTTCTTAATCTAATTTTTTAAATTTGGTTTAAATTCAGTTTGTAGTTTGTACTATACAAACACCTACTAATGTCTTCTTCTTTTTTTCGATTGGAACTGTCCATTTTTTACATAGTAAATAGTACATCCTTCATACCAAGAATGAAATTAATCGGGGATCGTTACACACTTGATTGGGCGGAAAAATTTATTTCATTAATGAAATTTTGTCTCAATAAAGAAGATATCTACATTCGATCAAGCCAATTTTTACGAGAATGATTTCATCAACAAGGAAAACAAAATCAATGGTCTCGATCATCACGGTTGTGTTGTGGTTGAGTGGCTACTGTACGTTCAAGTACAAAACAAGACGTAGTTTGTTATGAATTACATTGAACGTTTATATTTTAAATGTTATTACAAACTCTTTTTTTACAATCGTCAATCTAAACTGTTAGGATTTCACGTCTCACTAATTCCGTCACTGTCACCAACGAGATTGTTCGATATTGGCAACTGCCTGATCGGACCACATTTGATGCATCTGGAGACATTAAAGTATTAGATTGTAAGACCCGACCCCCACCTGAGTCATATTTTTCCCGATCGAAACCATCTATCTTTTACATATTAACGAGTACTTCATTCGTACAAAAAAAGAAGTTAATTGGGTATCACTACACACTTGATCGGATAAAAAAACTCATTTTGTAAAGAAATTGTGTCTCGATAAAGAAGCTTTCTAAACCCAATTGAGTGAAATTTTTATGAGAATGATTTAATCAACATGGAAAAAAAAGTCAACCGTCTTGATCGTTAGTTTGGGTTTGGAAAACCGATCGCATGCATGAAAGAAATTTGGTTTTAGCAGTACAAAAATCTACTAATGGTTAATGAAAACCGTCCCTATAGTCTAGTTTTTAGTAACAGTTATTAAAAACCGTCACTATAGTCTTTAATCTACTAACGGTTGCATGAAAATTGTCACTATATAGTTCTGTTTCTAGTAATGTTTTACGAACCGTTATTATAAACCATCTACATTGAAGATTTTCCTAAGCGTTACTTAAAAAATCATTGTGAGATTCCAAATTTCTTGTAGTGCATGGATTTGTGGCAGAATGGAGTGTTATTTGTTCGGGGTTCAATTATTCTAAGTCAAAATACTATTCCATCCGTCCCAGTTTGTTTGTCCAACTTCGACATACGTGTCCTTCAAAAACTTATATATTTTTCACAATCTATCATGTTTTATATAATTTAAAAAAATATCACAATAGGTGCGGTCAAAATCATGACCGTTGACCCAAAAAAATTTTGACCAACCAACCACAGAAAGACACGTGGAGATGTCATGGGAATGACATGTGGCTATTGATTGCCACGTACATAGAAGGGGGTTTGGTGCTATGTGGCATAGGGTAGGGTCCGCGTGCTGATGTGGCGCGCAAGGGGTCTTGTACAGCTGAACAAGCTCACAAGATAGAAAAGCCTGTGAGAGTCATCACAAGGCCAAGATAAAGAGATGTCAAGCGCACACCTTGATCATGAGGCAGGACGAAAAAGGGGAGCCTTGTTGAAACACGATCATTGCGGGTCGCAACCCTGCTTCCACGAGAATTTGGGTATCTATTGGTTTGGTGGCTAAGGAAGGAGGACCGTCACAGGGATGGCACGCGAGCAAGTGCGCATGAGGTGACGTCATCTGGGACCAACTTAGGCTTTGGTGTCTGTAAATACCATATATTTCCTCTGATTTAAGGATGCTGAGTTTTTGTTTGAGAGAGAAAGTGGTGAGCACTGTTCCAAATAAAGGAAAACATGCATTCTTTTCACCTCACCCAATCTACCTAGGGAAATCTGTCTATATTCCACATAAGAAAGATGAAGAATATTTTTTTTCACACTATTTTTTTTTGTTATAGAAATCCACTCTATTTTTTGTTCTTTAGTGAAACTTTAACGTCAAGGATTCATGATTATGATTAAAAAAAGAAAGAAAGAGACGATTCATGGAACGCTGACAAGCATTCATGGGGAAGAGTTTGTTTCATTGTTAGATCGTTGAATAGATTTTGTCTTATAAAACCTAACACTGTTGACCTAAATTCTGTTGGCGTGAGTCAACGGTGGAATTAAAGAGTTAGTGAATATTCACTAATGTTAAGAAGAAGGAATTAGTGAATATTCACTAATATCAGTATAAATTGGATTTCACTGATATGACACATATGTTTATGGTGTATCTTTGACTATAATTAAGAGATATAATATTACGCTTGATTAGTGGCCTCATTACCTATAAATCCTCCATAGAATCTTCCCTATGGGAATGTGTATATATACCACTATTGTGGTCTTTATTGAATATCAGAAAATTTACTACAATTGTGTTATTTGATAAATTCTTCTCGCCATCATTGTCTAAACTGTAATGAATAGAGACAAAATAAATAAATAATTTTGAGTTGGAATTTTGAGTGTTCTTTGTATGCATCTTTTTTCAGTTGAAAATGTCAGACAAGAA
>BPLS01011907.1:0-15413 GCA_019656275.1 Rhododendron kiyosumense | reverse complement strand
TTACTACTATTTTTAACCTTCACACTATGAATATTTCACTCTCTATTTTTTGGGTTCTCAAATAAAGATTTATTATTTAAGTGCCACTTTTGGTACTCATAATGGTTCCACTAAGGTGGACAATATTAGTAGCAAAACAGTTTAAGAGTTTTTGCTCAGTTTTTTTTTATCTGCTGCTTTGCTTCTGCATTTCTCCAAGGTTGGAGTATTAATTAGTCTTGTAATTTTTGGTTGGGATCATGCCTGGTCCTGATTTTTCCATGGCCTAAACCGAAGATTAAAGATGAAGTCCTTTTTTGTTCAACTATTACAAGGGGTATAAAAGTAGGACGGGTCCCTGAAATTGAAAATTTTTGCAGCCCTAATGCAGTGCACGTGGAGCTTTATCTCAAAGCCAGCTAGCTTTGGTCTTTGCCAACCTTTTTATTTTTTATTTTTGTCGTAGATCTTGCAACCTTTTTTCCTGGGGGAAATGTTGAAATTAGCTTGCTCAAAGTTTGAAAAGTCTTTTTTGTGGAAAATGGGTTACTCCTTTACCTACTCATATATGAATATTCTCTGACATAAATTAGTTTATGCTTTCACTGATCGAAAAGAAACAAATAATTAACAGTTCATCCCTGCATTTCATGATGTGATCAAATTCTTTATTGTCGAACCGTTTTTTCATCATCTCTCTTAAAATCAATCGGTGTTAGGAAGGGTTTCAATTAAATCTTTTATGACATTCGACATCACGGAATCACTCCGGGCCAAATCCACGGAATCACTCCGGGCCAAACATTTTGCATAGTATTGATTTGGAAATTTTGAAAAGGTCTAAAAATTTACCGTTAAGATGTCAATCAATATTGTTCTTAAGCGGTGGCAAATGTGAAAACAAATTAAGAAGGAGAAAACAATGTTAGAATGGAAACACAAAAGTCAAGTCTCAAATAACGAGATATATCATTAGGACATCCACTTGGACCACTTGGTAACATGGGTACGTAAATACGTTGATAATAGGTGAAACGTCCCTTCAATTACTGGTATCGGGACATGCCACGGTATCGGTCACAGTGAAATAATATGTACGGAGAATTTGTTGTAGAGAGCATGATTAATTTCGAATCTTACTTTGACAGAGATAACCTGGATTTTTCTACGGGAGCTGCGTCGAAATGGCCATGAACCAATCTATATATATAAATAAATAAACAAGCTGATATGCAGCGGGAATAAGCCCATATGGTCAACAAATTAAAATTCTGACACGTACAGACCGCTGTTTATAATTTTGGCGTCCTCCGCCAACCAAGTATGAAAAGAGAAGGGAAAAACAAAACTCAATTAAAATGTTTTCTTAACTTGTGTAGAGACGTACTCCCTTCGTCCTTAAATAAGTATTCAGCTCGCAAACTTAGGCCTTTAAAAATACGTATTTGTTTCGTTAAAAAAATCAAAAAAAATTTCACAAATGAATAGACAGTAATGAGTTCTATTAGATTATGAAAAAAATTTAGATTTTTTAACTAAAAACATGTATATTTTATAAGGTCTAAATTTGGGAGTCGGACACTTATTTAGGGACGAAGGGAATTGTAAGATCTAGAAAATGAAAACCAAGAAATTAGAAACCTGAATGGGTATTTGAAAAAGACAACCATTGCCAATTTCGAAGATGAAAAGGAAGGGTACTATAGCAAATTAACACAAAAGGGGGACATGATTAGATATGGAGGGTTCCACCATAGTCCATATACAACTTTTAAAAGTTCCCCTGTTCAAGATCGGCTTCTCATCAATCAACCAAACAGTGGGCGCCAATTAATGCTATGATGTGAAAACAAGCGCCATATGTAGTTCATTTTCAAAATATTGAAAAAAAGCTCTATAGTTGATTATTAGGAGTTTTGAAAAGTATGTTATGTGGAAAATACCGACTGATCAGATATGAATATCGACATTTCGAAGATAAAAGATTATGCATGCCTTCAGTGATTGGAACAGGTGAACGCTGATTCCCTCGGTGACATCCGATAAAATTCAAACGAAGTGAACACTATATTGTATTCCCATAGGGGCAAATTATTATACTATAAGTGATATATTGTCAAAAGTGAACACTTTTCCACCACATTTTTATTGTAGAGTTGCCAACAAGTTGATTCACCCGATTTCTAGTGTTCAAGTCTGTTTGTAGCAAGTTTAAGATCGAGCCCATTAAAAAATTAACGGACCGAGTCCTTTCTAAATCCAATTAGAACGAGCCCTTTCTAAATCCAGCTTCGAATAAATTGCAAACAACTCAATTGGTTCATTTGCAGTCCCATGTATTTGTGTGGGTTTCGTACTCCTTCACACTTACAAGTGATTTATGCTTATCTGGATCTCTCCCTAATCCAATTTTTTTAACTGGTGGAGTAAAATAATACTACTTATGATTTCTTAAAAATAGCAGGGTCAGAACTTGAAAATGGTGACAAGTAATTTTTAGCCAATCACGAAAGAGTTACTACTATTATTCATAAGTGAGTTTACAAATTAGTTTAACTACCCAAAAAAAAAAAAAACTTGTATTCCAAATATGGAATGACGGTCATCTACATAGATTGTGAGGTAACACCTTAGTCACGTAATCCTTTAAAACCCCCCACGCTCTCAATCTTGCACTGTTGTCGTGTTTTCAATTTTCACTCTCACAGATCTTAGGGGGTGTTTGGGAGCTTACTTTTTAGCTTTTCATTTTCAACTTTTTGGCTTTTTGACTTTTTAGATTATGGTCAAAATGTATTTTAAATCTGGTACAGTGTTTAGATGATATGTGCAGAATCCATTTTGCAACAGGAGCAGTGTTTGGGAGATATGTGATGAAAATGAATTATAAATTGATTTTTTACCATATTGCCCTTGGTTTTTTATTATGATATACTATGTGTATGGATAATGTTTTAAGCAATTTTTGTAAAGTTATATTGTCAAATTGTTTTCTTCTTCGTTATTTGAAAGTCTCCAACTTTTTCTAATTTTTTTGTAACTCAGAAAAATTACGATAAGAATATAATGATGTAGAATAACGATTATTTTTTTTCGAAGTCTTTTTTGTTCTTCATTTATTTTTTGATAATTAAAAGCTTTCAACAATCTTACTGGAGTATTTTTTTTATTAAAATGACAATTAAGTCAAATTGCAAAAAAGCAAGAACACTTCCAACAATCATTAATCCAAAAAAAATTACATATGAACTAAAAGAAAAATAAAACAGACAACTTAAACATTATACAAATTAAGCCTACAAATTTAAATAACAAGAAAAACATATTCCAACACCGGTGAATTCATCAATTACAAATTTAAATAACCATCATTAATTGCTCAATTTAAGTGAGGGTATTTTGATAATTGACATGAGAATGTGAAAAGCCAAAAATGCAAAAAGGACCTCTTGGGCTCTTTTTGGCTTCTTGCCTCTAAACCCAAAATCAGTGAATCCATTTTCTGAAAATGCATTCTATAATTAGGTTGCCAAACACCCAAAATAGGATAATGAGATAATGATAATGCAAAAATGAGGTAACCAAACACCCCCTTACTAATTTGGGATGCGTTTTAAAAACCTGCTCCGCTCGCGCACATGATGCGGATGCGAATACGTGACTTCGGATAAAATAAGAGGAGAAAATCCATTGAAATAATAACATCTTTGCAAATCACATGCCCAGCTGCCATGGGCCCAAGCCCAGGCAGGTAAACCCCCAATCTAGACCATTTATTACTTAGGCTAGTGTCCTGGTGCGGCTTCTGGGCCTATGGATCTCCACAAGCATAAAACTACTGGCAATTTTCAGCACCACCATTTCCCACGCCATATGGGAGACAAATGCAGCATAAAAACGGATCTGCGACGCTTTTCCTTGTGTTCTCTCTTGCATCATTCGAAATGGGCCTACTACTTATCGATTCGGATCATTCGAACCATTAGTTTTGTGGGTTTCCATATCAAAAGCCAAAACCTTTCTTATAGAGAAACAAATTGGTCGAATATTGAGTGTTGATGTGTACCTTATCTATATCGTACGTTTCTTGCAAAACTGGACAGTCATACTCGAAGACAAATGTGATTTTTTTTTTTAACTCGTTATCAGTGTTTGATTGTTGGGTTTTTGTGCCATGTGCGAGAAGTAGGGGATCCCTCCACGCTTGTCCACTGTTTTGTTTTCACTTTTACATATATGTATTGAGAGTGCAGAGGGAGAGGTGTGCGTGGGGGAGCCCTGTTGTGCTCCCCCGGAGAGAGCACCCGGAGTGAGACAGAGGTGGGGCTGAGGGGTGAGGTGAGTTCGGAGCCTGGCTTTCGGCAGGATGCTGGAATGTGGCTTCCAGTGAGGTTTTTCAAACCATTGTATATGTGTGTGTATATACGGAAGGGTGAGTTTTTCTTTAAAATCATTGTGTGGGTTGTGTGCGTGGTGTTCCTAGCTCCGTTCCCAATAATTAGTATCAGAGCATAGGTCACCTCGGAACACCTGAAAAACACACGAATTCTGCATTTCGCACTTTTCACGGACTGGTCCAAATCGAGGTGTCAAAACTCGATTTTGATCATTGGGTCTTCTGCGCGCGTCTCACTGAGAGGAGCTCAGGGGTTGTGATGGGGTCAAGTTTTGTCATCGGAGGAGGGTGTATGGGCTGTTTGAAATAGCAAGCGATAGTGGCAGTGCAGTCCACTGGAGCTCGGATCAGGAGTGCTTGAACGGAAGTTTTAAGCACAGAGTGAGCCGCACGTGCGGCTTGAAGGGTGGCGCGGATTGAGGTTGCTTGAAAGCAGGTTTTGAGGACAAGTGATGCGGATCAAATAGCTGAAGAGTACATGAAAACCCGATCCCATTGAAAGGCTCGCTGAAGACCACCGAGTCTGAAAAAGATTTATGCTTTTAGCATTATTTCTTATTTCAGCTTAGCCAAGACTACATCCAAGTCTTTTGATCTTTGTTTCTAGTTTTGTTTAATTCTTTCCTTTTTTTTAGGATTCTATTTGTATCCTTTTGAAAACTCTGAGGAATTAATTAGGTAGGTGTTTTCCTTTTCTATATAACCAGCAGTATGTTAACGTTTATGGGGGTTGACTAATAAAATTATTAAGGCCCCGTTCAGTTGCTAGGAAAATACAGGAAATGATAGGAAAATTAATTTTCCCATAACTTTCCTAGTGTTCAGTTGGCAAAAAAATTCTAGGACTAACCAATTTAAGTTTTCCAGGAATTACTTTCCTGCAAAAGTGATCCTGCAAAAAACACAGGATTTTGTGTCGCGGAAAAAGGAAAATGAGTGAACACTCACAAAATTTTTCCGAAAGTTTCTTTTTCCTGACAAATGAACAACTAAACCTTAATTTTTCTTGCAAAATTCTTTTGTCAAATGAACGCTCACAGGAAAATAATTTTCTTTTTCTTTTGCTTCACCTCACTTCACTTTTTTTGGGAACCAATTTCCTATACAACTTTCTCGACAACTGAACGGAGCCTAAGAGTTCTAATCCTGTTATTCCAAACTCTTTGATATTCTATGGAATCAACGGATTATTTGATGCCTTTATTATTCCTGAAAATTCTTTGACTAAACAGGTTTTAAAAAGGATTTTGATCTCTAGGTATTCGTTTCGAATCAACAGGTTTCGGACTCGATTAAGTAGTTTCGTTCTTTACTAGTTTCTGCTACATCAATAGGGGTAACTTCGTCTCGTCGAGACGTTCTCGGGGATGTAAAGATCGTCTACCGTTCAAAAAAAAAATATTTCGTCACCGAAAACCACCGTATGAAGGCTCACGCACCGGTTGAAGGTCTAGAAAATTATGCCAATTAGTGTGTATATTAGTCTATAAAATAAATAATGATTGCATCATATGGCCAACTAACGATCAACAGTATCTACACGGTTAGCTTATTCCTATGATGAGCTTGCAACCTCTATTTCATATCGCTAATAAACAATGAAACAACACCGGCCGCTCAATATGTTATTAATATATATTTCTTGTCAATTCTCCGAAGGGAAATTATAAATTTACCCAGTCAATATAGACAAAGTGAGCATAATCTAGATGAGAATTGGTATCACGGTATATTTTAAGAGCATTTTACCATTGACTGGTAGTATAAGTCTATAAAGGTAAAAAAATACTAAGCTATATAAATGGGTGGAGAGGGTTGGTTAAAGATCATAACCAGAATCCCATTTTGTAGTGAATTTAAGATGGGGGCCAAAGGGCCTTCTTCTATTGTGCATGCAAATATTTCCGAAATAAAAAATTTTGTGCATGCAAATATTTCGCAACATAATTAGCTAAAGCATCAAGAAGGTTAAGCAAGTATTGAACTACCATCTTCTCATTAAGTCATCTCTTGGTCACTATCAGAATATTGTGTTTCCGCTTCTAAGCCTGTGGAAGCGAATTGACAATTAATAAAAAAGAAGAATATGTATGTCAAGTAAATAAGAACATTTAACACAAGAAAAATTATAATTCACTTACCTTTGTGAGTTTTACTCATCGGATTTGAAGGACAAGTTCTTTTATCATGTCCTAATGCTTGACGATTTCCTAGACCTAAAATAATGGGTTGCCCCAAGTGTAGGGCGGAAACCGATGCAGCATAGTATCCGGTAAGTCCGGAATCGAATCCACAGAGACGGTGATGTGTGCTTGCTAAAAATTCGGGTTGTTACTTATTTAAATGGGCTCTTAGGTAGCCACCCCTTGTCGTTTTGATTGAGATTAACTAAAACCGACGAAACTGATTGTACTTTTCAAATAATTAAAAGAAAGGTACGGTTGTAGGGTTCATAACACTCGCAGCCAGTCCAGATTATCCTGCTCCATTTGATGTTCTTAAAAACGTTCAATTTAAGATTGGAAAAGATACCCCGCAAGATGCGAAACCCTATGGTCGCCGTATAGCCATGCGCAGCGAAGAATGAGTTTTGGACCCCCATTCCCCCGTTCACATGGGCTCCGACGATTCCCGGGTTCGTCCGCGGGAAGTAATTTTCCAATCTTAAATCATCAATGAAAATAGAAGCAGTACCCGGACTGGCCACGGTGTGCTAATCACCCCGCGACCCTACCCAAACAACTACTCACTGATCATTAAATACGAAACAAAAGAAGTCATAGATTGAAACATGCTTCTATTACTCGATATGAAAAATAAACAAGAGATCCGAACTAAACAAAAATAAACAAACAACTTTTATAAAGAACAGAAATTAAAATTAATTATCGGAGTGCAAGTAATTAAACAAAACATTTAAAACTTGGAAGGAAAAACAACCGAAGAAACTAAAGAAACAATAATGGAACCCGAGAGTCGCAGCCCCCGTTCTTTTCCTCTCTCTGCGTCGGTTCGTCCAACAACTTTTCCACGGCTGCAGCCGAAGTCCTTTTTCTAAGTGAGTAGCCTGACTTATATATTATAGGAGCAGGGCTTTAAACCCTAATAACATAAAAGGCCCTTGAACTTGACATAATAAGACATTAGTCATTCAACTTCGAAGGACTTTGCATTTTGATCCAGAACTTCTACAAATTCTTCTTTTTACCCAAATTATTGGAAACCGAGCTCGAGCAACCTATAAACATAAAAACACATAATAAAAATCAGTTAACAAAAATAAAGGACTAATAAATGTAGATTGGAGGGTCAAAATATGTATATTTTGGCACTTATCACCTAACTTATTGCATAAGTGACACTTTCTTTTCTTCTTATTTAATACCAACTCATTACCGCTTTTCAATCTTCCGGAGTGTATAATAGCATCTTTTTTCTTCACATCTTTTTTTCTACCCTTGGTTTGTGAGATGTTCGGATCCGAAAGCAATACTTGAGAAGGCTCGGTAGAATGTAAATCATCTTTTTCATGACAAACATTGATTGGAGGCACATAAGAAATAACTTTTAGGAGTTTCTTGGATAGATTGTTCATAGCTTCGATGTAAATTGTGTATGCCTCATTTGATGGGGCGGCTAAACAAGCCAATTTAGTAGATTCTTGACACATATGACTAAGCCTTAATGCCTCGGATTCTTCTTTGCCATCATCATGTACCAATCCTTCGGAATCAATTATTCTGAATTTGTTGACTTTTTGCCTCAATCGTGGAAGAATAAAATGGTCCGGTATTACATCAATGTCTAGCCGGACAAACACTTTCAAAATGTGCGTACACAATATACCAACAAACTCAAAATTTTGGCATTCACACACACCCTTGTATGTTTGCAAATCCAATGTCACTGCGAACTTTTTGACTTCATGATCTTTTGACTTCACTATGAACGATTGAAATCCATTGGTATTTCTCATTCCCACCTCTTCAACTTTGTAATTGAAGACTCCACTCATTTCATCCTTGAACTTGTTGAAGACGTTTCTAGTAAAAACTTTTGCCGCATGCTTCAACAAAAATTCATTGTCATTCACAATCCGAAACTTATGTTCGAACTCAAAATCCTTATCATTTTCCCTTTTCACAATCCTCTTCAAGGCTTGGTCATACTTGACTACAAACTCTTTAAGATTTGTCATCAAAGTAACAAAATCATCAAAAAATGAATTGACACCCTCACTACGTCCGGTAGTATTCATACCGGCAAAGAATGTGCCACGATTGTAAACGGGTACCCATGACTCACGAATATCATATAATTGTTGAAGCCATTCGTTGCTCTCTAACCCATTTTCCTTCATCAATTCTATCCATTTTCTTTCAAAATCCTCTGTCCTATATGTTGTCCAAATACATTTTTTCACCTCCTTCTTGAATTTTGATTTCTTGAAGTACACTTGTGATAATTTTTCAACAAATTTCTTCTTGATATGCCAAATGCAGAGACAATGACGAGTGTTAGGGAAGACTTGGGCAATTGCTCCCTTCATTGCCAAATCTTGGTCAATAATGATAGAAGTTGGAGGACGTCCTCCCATAGCTTCAAGCCATGTCTCAAACAACCATACAAATGTCACCTCTGTCTCATTTTGTAAAAGTGCACATCCAAACTGTATCGACTGCATGTGGTGGTTAACTCCCGTAAATGGTGCGAAAGGCATATCATACTTGTTTGTTCGATAGGTTGTGTCAAATGTAACTACATCACCAAAGTAATGGTATGCCATGCGAGATCGCGAGTCCACCCAAAAAAAATTCACTGCCCTCCCATTTTCATCGCATTGAATTGCATAAAAAAATTGTGGATTCTGTGCTTGCCTTTTCCTAAAGTAGATGAGGACGGATTGTGCATCCCCGCCATCTAGCTCTCTATGCCTCACATTCCTTAAGTGATTATAGCAGTCTCTATTATCAAAACCAATGTGTTCGCCACCAAAAATAGAAGTAACTTTAGAAACTACCAAATTTTCTTTATGGAAAACTTCGGTCAAATCCTTAATTGCTTTAGGCATGTGTCGATTTGACTTCATTCTCATCCTCTTAGATGGAGTCACTAATGGGTGATTGTGAGCATCGCTGCAAACCGTTACTTTCCATTTGCTACTCCATTTGTCATATTTAATTTGCAAACGATCCTTGCATCCGCATCTAACAGTTGAACAACTTCTAGCTCTTTTCTTCGGTATGACTTTCTCATCCTCCTGTGTCCCATCATTTTCCTCCAGAACCTCCACGACACCATCATTCTCAATCTTCGCAACATATTTTCCTTCTTTTGCGCAAACAAATAGCATACCAATCACTTCATTGGACCGATTTTGTCCTTTGCATGAAGTCCGAGTACGAATCCAAAAACCATGTTGTCTACCATAATCTTCATAATACTTCCATGCTTCTTCAACTGTCTCAAAAGACATCCCACTTAATGGTGCTTCTACCCTTTTATCTACTTCGAAATTATCTAAGTCAAAAGGTTCTTCCATTGAGCACACACTGCCAATAAAGTATTGCTTTCAATGTTATCCCAATAAACTACACTATGTGCTAATAAACTAAATTATTGCTTTCAAGGTAACCCAAATAAAGTACACCATATGCCAATAAACTACATTATTATTACTTGTCTGTAATGATAGGAACAAAAATAAACAGAGCTCCCTTATCCAACACAACGTAACATTTAATCAACCTAGCTAGCAGGCCTAGAAGCCCTTCTTTCTAAGCTAATAAGAAATTTATTCTTAGCTCATTTTCACGGTAGGAAAAAGCAAAAGATGAAGAAAAGCCTTACCTGCCTTCTAGCCCAACCCTGTCTTCCTCTTCAGGATTCGAACCAGTATCTTTCAAAAAAAAAACTTATTGGCCACCGTATCCTTCAAACAAAAATTTATGGGCACCGTATCTCCTATTTGAGACAAGAAATCACCAAGAATTAGGGCTTGGATTGGGGATTTTCAGAAAGACATGAGAGAGAGACTTGCCGAAAATCCAGAGCACTCAAGCAGATTCGATTTCTCGCCGGAGGCTGGAAGGTTAGCAGTCGTCGATGGTGGGAGTTTCCGTGAGGGAGCAGCGTAAAGAGAGAGAACAGAGAGAATGGTGGAGAGAGAGGAGATCACGTGAGAAAAGGGGGCAAGAGAGAGAGTGTGTAGTCTTTTTTACTTTTAATCTTAGCCATTTAAAGCAACGGCTGGGATTTAGTGTCAAAAGTATGGACAAATTTATTGTCTCTAGATCCCCTCCCTATATTAATATGTTTCTATACATGTTAACCAAGCATGATTTTAAAAAATCAAATCTACAACGAATTAGAAAATTCAAAAGAATCAAAACTTGTAGAGTCCTGTATTTTTTGGGCCGAATTTTTCTCTTGTAAACATACGGCCCATCGAGATAGACAGTGCGGATATTTGGTGGGGCGTATTCGTGAACGGATATAAGGGTAATTGAGCGAGATGTGCACATGTGAGTGTGTGGTGTGAGAAGTAGGGGATTACTCCCCCACCTCAATAATTTCCCCAGGAGAGACTATTATCTCACTTTCTCTCTCGGCTCTCTCTCCAAATTCTCTCATCTCACTCTCTAAAACTCCCTCTTCTATTCTCTCTTCGATCTCAATACCTTAGAGTGTGATTCCGAACGAAGTCCAAGAATTAAAGTTGCTATACGGAGCATGGGCTTTCCGAATATCCAAGAAAATTCATGATCGGACCACATGGAGCTTCGGTTGACTTAGTCAAACGGTTGGGTTTTGCTCAAAACCCATGAGGTAGGGAATTTTACCTCTCTTTATATATTATTTGAGTGTTCTTGTACCATCTTTGAGCTTGTTTTGATTGTTATTGAGATCGGATCGAAATCGGAAATATTCTGTCAAAATTGCCAGAAAACGTATTTCCCCAACCAGTAGAAACTTTTCTTCAACTGGTAGGACAAGTGAGAAATTTTCCTCAACCAGCTCAAATATACTGCAGCAGCTCAAACACATATTATTTGAGTGTTCTTGTACCATCTTTGAGCTTGTATTGATTGTTATTAAGATCGGATCGAAATCTGAAATATTCTGTCAAAATTGCCAGAAAACGTATTTCCCCAACCAGTAGAAACTTTTCTTCTACCGGTTGGACAAGTGAGAAATTTTCCTTAACCAGCTCAAACGTACTACAACAGCTCAAACACTTACCGGTAGGACAAGTACAAAGTTATTTCGTGAAAATTATTGGCCTTTCTGTACAAAGTTGTTTCATGAAAATTGTTGGCCTTTCTGTTTCCAATTTCTATCGGTAGAAACCTTCACACAAGTGCAGAATTTCTCTCTTCTACCGGTAGAACTCATTCACCTACCGCTAGGACAAGTGCAGAATTTCTCTCTTCTACCGATAGAACTCATTCGCCTACCCAAGTGCAGAATTTCTCTCTTCAACCGGTAGAACACATTCACCTACCAGTAAGTGATTGAGCTGCTACAATGTCTTTCAGCAGCTTTTCCTACATCTTCCAAATCATATTTTGAAGCTTCTCATCGACTCTAATAGGTTTGTCTATGCAATCTTTCACGTGTTTTGAAGAGTATTACTTATTTTGCACTTAGAGTGGTATCTGGTGGATTAGAATGAACTCGTTGAGTTAAGAAATGAGGGATGTAAGTTATTGCACGTTGAAACACGAATGACACACATGAGCATGCATAGTGATCTAATGGGTAGAATTGCAATTCGTTTTTTCTCGACACGTAGAATTTTTTGATTTCTTTAGCATACGATTCGCAGACTCCAAGTATAGCAACAAGAAGACCGGGCATCGCAGCGTTTAGTCGATGGTTGATATGTGGTATGTGAAGATACGTGGGTGTACTTAGAGGTATGGTGAGAATGTGTGTATTTGCTTATATGCGTTGCAATAGATTGTTGGTTTCGTAGTATCATGTGATTAAATAAATGGCTTTGGACTAGATTAAATGGTTTGATATTTGTGAAATGGGAATGTAGAATCAATGTGGATAATAAATGGATACAAAGAAAACTTTTAGGGCTTTTGAATGAGTAAATGCTTGGCAGGAGCTAAATGCTTATATTGTATGCTTTCAGGGCTCGTTACCGAGTAAGTGCCTGGTAGGAGTTTCGGCTCAGACTCTTAACAACACGTAATTGGTTTGTAAAGTAAATGAAAGGATTTTGGTTTTGATTAAAGAATTTTGATGGAAATCCTCCGGTATTCTTGAGTGAATCAATGGTTTCCGGTATTTGGGCACAAATCAACGGACTCTGGTATTCCACTGGAATCAACGGAGCTCGGCTTATATTGGTCTTGAGTTTTCTCTAAATTGTTTTGAAAATCAAAAAGGAAGGTTTTATGAAATTAGGCTTTATGGTGAATGGTATGGAATGATGAAGTTGTTTGTGGCATTCATTCAAAAATTTATTAAATGGTTGAATAGTTGACGTACTTTGTTGGATTGATGTGAGTTTAAACGCTGGTTTTAGTTGACCTGTGAAAGGTTAGGGTTATCTCTAAGACGTCCGAAAACCCCGAAATATAAATTAGTCAGTTCATTTTGGTAACTCCTCTTGTATTTCATGTTCACTTGTTGAGCCTCATCGCGCTTGGTGCATACTTCATTGCATGATAAAGGGTTCAACGATGATCGAAAGAGAAATGGGAAAGAATGTGATACAGCACGAGAAGGTGGATTGGCAATAGTCGGTTACATGATCATGAAAGTTATGCTTATCTCTATTGTCATTGGGTTTGTATTGTTTGTTCTTTTGTATTGCTCATTTGTATATAGAGTTCGCGTAGACTTTTCTTTTGGGCTAGTGTAGCTCAAGCCTTATATCATTTTCAAGTGCTAATCCGGAAAAGTAGCTTGCATGACTAGAGTGTTTGGATTGTGGACACACATTTTTGAAAGCTAACCAAAAGAGTTACTCATTCATCTTTGTAAATTTCTTTTGAGAGATGTAATTTGTAACTAAAATTGTAATACTTTTGACTACAGAATATTTGTAACTCTTAACTCTTACAATACTTGTTACCTAAGTAAATTTGGGCCGTTGAGCCGATGATGTAATATTTGGAAACCTAGTGGACTTGGAACAATGATTACGGAAATGGAAATGTTGAGCCTCTTTTGGGTATCGTACGGATTAATGTAAGGGTTTTATTGCAAAAATTATTATTATTTATATTGAAAATCGAGGACATGACAAAACTAATCGTGTCATGTCATGTTTGAGTCATGTTTCGGGTTAACGTGTTGACACGAAAAATTAAACAGATATCTGTGTCCTTATCGAGTTATGCGAGTCAAATCCCTATTTGACCCATTTAATTGACTTATTGGCAGATCGTGTCATATTCGAGTTCGTGTCAAAAAATGGTCGACCCAGACCCTATAATTTCGTGTCGCGTTCTTGTCGTGTTAACGAGTTGTGCCTGGAATTCTCACCTTTAGATAAAAGAGATTAATTTACATCTGATAAAAAGTACATAGTACAAATCCGGAACACTACATTAATTGTGAGAGTTCACGAGACAACCAAACTCAATAACTAAACTAATATAAGAAATAAACCTATTATAAGATAGAAATAAATAAAGGAAAAGCCCTCTAAGGGTCACACCACACACAGGTGGGGAGACTCAAATTCTTGACTTCCTAGTGAGATGCAAGAGTCCTGATTGATTGAATTTGTGGGTGGTTGATTCTTAATTAATACAAAATCAAGCTTAATATTCAAACTGATGATAATACAATATGGCATAATTTGTTTTAACTTATTGTTGAAAAAAAATTCTTTAATTGGAAGCAATAAAAAAAAATACCTAAAAAGCTTTGGCTATTGTTAGGGCATAATATCTCATGTGAATTGACAATTAGCCAGACTCCCAAGCTAGTGAAGAATAATCATTCCGCGAAGGATTTTACTTTTTGAATACTTATTTTTTGTTTTATGAGACATCATTTTTTCACAATATATGACCATTAACAGCATGGTCGGGCTCTCTCTCTCTCTAGGAAAGTAAAACCCTAGCCGCAGCCAACAATTTTCCTCCTCCCCTTAGGGTTTCTACCCTAATCGGGGTAGCCGGAGGGGTCTCTCTCTCTCTTTTTGCTGTTTGGTTTGTTTTCTCTGTTTGGGTGAAACCTCCAAACCCAGATCTATTCTGCATTGGAGCTCGGTGTCAGCATCAACTGGTATTTGCAGCAATGGTGCGGCATGTTGCGGCGACGGTGACGATAGGCGATGGTGTTGGCGTTTTTCTTCCTCGACAGTCTCTTGACAACTAGATCGTCTTCTTCATTCTCTCTAGAAGCGGTGTGATTGGCGTGGTCTTTTGGCGTCTAATCATGTCGATTGTTGGGTATGATTTTATTGGAGTTTGTTCTAGTTTTGTTTGTTTTGATTTGTTTTGTCCCTTTGTTTCTTCCCTACAGGAGTCTTTCTCACCCACCATTCGAGGGTGTCGTTTTTTGGGGTTTGGAGGTGTAAGTCTTTAGATTGCCTATCCGTCTGTTCAGCTATTTTCTCTATAAGAAAGAATATGCCTACATTGTAAACTTTTAGTTATCAATGGAAGTCCTAAACTTTTGGGAAAAATATATATATACAATCAGTTTCTTAAGAGGGCACCCTAACTCAGCAAAGTGCGGATCTCCCTTTTTCCGAATGAATTTCGATGATCCGAGTTGCTCAATATGATTAGAACGTGATTTTATGGGTTTCTGTGAGAAATCAACAAAAAAAAGCCCGGGAAGGGTTTCATCCGAGCAGTTTTCATTGAACGATTCAACAAATACTTCTCGAATGGAGCCCTTCCTAGTCTCTTTTTTTTGCCGATTTCTCACGAGTACCCTTAAAATCACGTTCTGGTCACATTGAGCGGTTAAGATCATCAAAATTTGATCGGAAAAGAGGAGGTCCGTACTTTGCTGAGTGAGGGCGCCCTCATAAGAAGCCAACTGTATATATATATAT
>BPLS01011905.1:0-17089 GCA_019656275.1 Rhododendron kiyosumense | reverse complement strand
GTGTTCTGAAAAATTCTATGACTTACTTAGCAGGCTTCTTCTCTAAAGGTGGTTTAGGATGTGAAACTTCAAGACCTCGATTGCAGATCAGAATTATATGAAACCTATTCTTATGCTGGAAAACAATTAATAATGCATATTCCAGATATTGGAATTTTGAATTCAACTAATTTAAACATATGAGTTTGACAGCCAGGTCAATCTTCAGTTTTTCCTATCCAATTTCATGATACAATCGCCACAGTAATTTTCATATCAAAAGGACAGCCAGTGTAGGTCCATCTTTATTCTTTCCCTATCCAATTTCTGATACAATCACCACAGTAATTACTATATCGACAACTTATCAAAAAGTAATTTTCTATATCAGAAGGTTCGGTCAACCCTGAACAGCTTGACTTCACGTCAGGATGAGGAATATCCACATTTCACAACTATCAGACAATTAAAAATGCTCTCATCTTTAACTGACCCTAAACCTAATTTTTTATACACTCCCTCACCAACCAACGCCATCAACCTCCCCTGCCCCTCAACCATGATACCTGCCAACGCAAATTAGATGCAGTGGACTGCTGGGCTGAAGGGAGCTAAAACTATCCCAATTCTTTGACCAGATTCTTTGCCAGTAGTAGAACCCATTGCAATTAACTTGAGGGGCAGCCGGAGGCTGTGCCGATGGTGGTGGTTGGTGGGTTAGTATATGGATTGGGAAAGAATGGGGTCTAGGGTTTGCTAAGGATGAGGGTATGTTAGGATTAAACTAAAGTTTTTAAGTGGTTTTAGAAAGAAATGGGGTCTAAAGAAAACTGCTGTGGGTTCAATAGAATCACCCTTTTCTGTAAGCCCTTCAAATTTGGAAGCAAGGTGAGTACTTGAAGAAAATTCTGCCAAATAGAATCACTCGGACCCTCAAACCCCTCTCCACTTACAGTATGCTACAAACGAAGCAGGATGAAAACAACTACTCATGTTTGACATCATATTGCATTCCGACACAATGCAGCAAATAGCTGACCAGGTTATGCTAATCTCTACATAATTTCTGAGGTTAATTATAAGTGCACCAAACATAAGGCTTTCTATGATAGCTAGCATGATGACGTGATTTCTTTTTCCAAATACTAGTGTCGTTTGATTGCATTTCTTACCTTATAAGTGCGCCAAACATAAGGCTTTCTATGATAGCTAGCATGATGACGTGATTTCTTTTTCCAAATACTAGTGTCATTTGTTTGCATTTCTTACCTTTTCCACTCTCTATTTGGAGGGTGTGTGCGATGCTGATCTTTATCTAATTTGCAGGATTCTGATAATCGTGCCCAAAAGAAGGCTATCATGGTAACTAGCATGACAAGGTATTTCTCTTGCTGATCCTACCTTTAATATGCATACGGTTTGTCAAGACTTTTGCAACCATGCTTTAACTATCTCTCTTGAAATCAATTAGCCTTACAAGCACCATCTTTGGTTGTTGATGATGTAGCCTAACCAAATAAAAACATGACAAAAAGGATAGAATTCCAGTCTCATATAAGACTATCAAGGAAACACCCACATCATATTGGATTTGGGAAGAAATATGGCCATTCTCTAATCCATCTCACTATAGGAGCTCACGCCCATAGTTATATTCTGCACATTGCCTTGTACTACATGATTCATTTTTCTTCATCTTTCATTTCTCTAGTTCTAAAATTGAAGCGAACATATTTGGAAGGAAGCAGAACAACTTTCTGAGACAAATTAGTTCATGGGATGTTACATACCTGATCATCTTCTTGTTCACCAAGTTCTGCTGCAACTTGAGTTGCCTAACTAACTCCATTCCTCCTCCTATTTGTTGTTTTTCATCTTGATTGAGCAAATCATCAACGAGAAGGAGTCCACTATCTATCAGGGCTTGAATAAGCACTTTCCCTTCATCTTTTATGTCCTTGCCACATAATACGATGTAGGGACTAGGACCTAACAAAGCAAATTGCACTTGATTGTGTTTTAACATGATTATTGTATAAATTAAAGATAAACATGCATAATTGTGGGTAGAAACATAACCTAAGTCATATTGTAACTCAAAGGGTATTGCTTGGAGCTGAAAGTAGCAATAAACACTCTAGCTAGGACGAGGGACATAGTGTGGGAAGGCCGAAAGAAGTCTCACTCGTGTGAAGAACTATGCTGCACTTCATTACCTAACAATCAAAATAGCAGTCAACATGATGTCTAGGTTAAATGTACACATGTTTTTTTTTCCTTGATACTATACGGAATGTTATTCATCCAAACCAGATGCCGATTATAAAGAAACGACGGACATCCTACTGTGCACGAATCAAGAGATCATAAGTCATTAGTACATTTTAGGTGGAACAAAATGGAGCTGTTAATTAGGTAACGTCATTCCAATTTAGTTGAAGTAATGACATAGTGGTCCTACTTTACGATAACCAAATTCCCTAAGCATGTCCATGTTCCTTTGTTTTGACGGATATTCTGCTACATGGTTATTGAGAATGTAATTGTATAAACTATGACAAATTTGACCCAACTTTTTGATCCACACATGCCCCAAGTCAATATCACGATATGCAACATGAACTAGTTGGAGTATTTTTGCTATCTAAGTGGTTTAAGCAACATAGTCCTGGGTTTTTGTCCAAATAGGTCAAACTTTTACATAGCCGACCCCAGGTGATTGGGATATAAGGCTCAGTTTGGTTTGGTTAGGTCAAACTTTTACAACTATAATGTAAGGCTAGCAAACAAGCAACACATCCCATTTGAATGTAGGAGCAAAACAAGGATCTCCATAGCTATAATCCCCTTTAATAACTCTGAAGCACTATTTATAGAATGCATTTTAAACAATAATAATGGCCTATGAACAAGTAATCCTTCTACCAAATCCGTAGTCTTTTTTCCTAAAGGCTTCTGTATTTATATTTATGTTTGAGCTTGTTTCTAAAGTCATCTTTTGACATTCATAGTTTTCAGTATCTCATTGGGTCAATAGCTTAGGATTTTCATTTTGTTTTTGTCAAATCGCTAGGAGAGGTCATTTACAAATGTCGTGCAATGGGACACTACAAAAGCTATGTGCGAGTCCATGAGATAACCAAACTCAACAACTAAACCATTACCAAAGATAGCCCTAAACAAAGAGAGAGCCTCTTTAAAGGGAAGAAACAATCAATTCTTGGCTCAGGCAAGTTTTGAGCCCCTGACCTCCCAATTAGGCGTATACATGGGTGGCCAACTAGGCCAAATCCAATTGGTTCGGTTCAAGAAAGCTCTTTTGGAGATCTGATGTAGCCGAGGGTCTAATTATTTGTCCTATTTTGCGACTCTAGTTTCCCTTGATTTCCTATAGTTCATTTATTGTCAACTTGATGGGACTAAACGATGGTATCCATACACGGGAAATTTATACAACTCGATTTTTCTTTGATTTCTCAGTATTTGTTATTCATATAGTTGGAAGCTACTGGCCAAATTTGATATATTCTCTGACAGATAAAATAAGTGCAATTTAACTGTATTTCAATGAATTGAAAACTGAAGGTTTCTCATGTCAGTTGTCATTGCATAAGTGCTGACTCCAATTAATGTCTGAAAATTCCTTCCTGTGCTGCAAGGTGTACTCTAGCAGATTCTTGTGTTCTCGTAAGATGCTCCTCAGTTTAGTGTTATCCTGTTAACGTAAAGAAACATAGATGTCATAAGTAGCATTTTACATAACTAATAAATCACAATTGGCATTGACATATTTTCTAATAGATGAACTTTAGTGTCCTCATTTGTACGTGTAAAAAGAAATGTCAATCATGTTTACTGCAAATATTTGTCTTCCTAACCCTTATATGATCTGGAAGTGTGGCATCTCCTCCCACTCTTACTAAGAACATATAATTTTAGTTTCTTCAGCATCACAACAGGATCTAATAATTTGTATACTGAAGACAGTTTACACTTGGTCATTGATGTTCCCTGTTATCATCTGGAGTACAAGTCAAATGACTCACTGGCAGCACATGCTCTATATACAGGGCATGGCTGAAAAACGAAGCATTTAAGCTTGACAATCTGCATCATGAACTTGTTAAACTATTTTTCCAATTTTGCTAATCTAAGTGGTTTAACCAACTTAGTCTTAAGTTTTTGTCTAAATAGGTCAAAGTTTTATAACCATTATGTAAGGCTTTCAAACATGCAACCTAGCCCATCTGAATGTAGGAGCAAAACTAGGATCTCCCCAACTATAATCCCCTTTAACGACTCTAAAACACTATTTATAGAATGTTTTTCAAACAATGATGAGTACTAGATAAAAACTTAAAATACTACCAACAAATTCAGTGCTTGTTATTGTGAGCAGATTCAACCCTAATTTCTGGTGTAATACCTGTCTTGGATGAGGAATAGGGGTTAAATCATATCCTTGTACCAACAATTTCTTTAACTGTAACAATATCTCTTAACGATTTTGGGAGAGGAAAATTACCTCTCGAATGGAAGAGAACAAGCTTGCTGTGATTGGGGGAGAGTATATGTAATACCCGTTCCCGATATTTAAGTATTTTAAACTCGTGTTTTAATTGAATTATGTGTTTATGGAGTTAATTCATATTTGTTAGTATATAACTAAATACTATTGGTCGGTTGCATAAGTGGAGGGGTGGTGTGGATACACCGTATAATTTCCTAGGCCTATATGAAAATATCCAGGATATTTTGGGGGATATTTTCCTTCCCCTATTTCTATCATTCCACGTAGAGAGAGAGAGAGAGGGCAGAAAAGAGAAGAAGAGAAGGGAAGGGGATTTGCTTGGGGGTGATCATTCTTTCTTGGAATTGAAGTCCTAACATGGTAATTTATGCTTTCTTATATTTGATTTCATGTTTATTGTGTTGAGTTCATATGTTTGGAGGTTGAATTCGTGCTTAGAATGGATGAATTTGGATGTGGGTTGGAGTTCTTGGAGAAAGTAAGAACCTAGTCTTAAATCTCTTGAATTTGGTGTTTATAACTTGATTTGATTCGTGGGTTTTGATGTTTTTGAGTAGCTCTTTGTTATAAATGGGTTTGAGCATGATTTTGTGAAGTTTTGGTGAGTTTTAGATGAGATTTGAGTTGAGAAAAGATTGGGAATCGAATGATGAACAGGCTGGATTTTCGCTAAAAAACCCAGTTGATACCTGTACCACTTTTTATGGTACCTGTACCGGCAGGGCAGAACTGAAACATTTGTGTCGTTTTTGTGTGGGTACCTGTACCGAGTTTTGTGGTACCTGTACCTCTCGGGTAATTTTCTGTAACTGTTGTGAAACTTCGAACGATCATATCTTTTTCATCCGGACTCCTTTTTGGGCAAATTATATATCGAAATTGATGTACTAAAAAATGTACTTTTAACGGTGGTGGTTCGATGACCTAATTCTAATCCTAAAAGAAGTTAGGGTCAGAATACAGTGGAGTAGTCATTGGATGTTTTACCGATTTTGGGGATATGTTATGTTTAAGTTTGTTGGATACCATTTAATACATTGTTAGCTCTATAATTTGATATTAGATGGTTGTAAAATGGATTAGAGGACGTTTGGTGACCTTGTTAACCTTTGGGCATGTGTTAGCTTGGTAAAATGTTTTGGATTGTTATCATACATTTGTTTGATCATTCCAATGGAGAAGTATGCTAATATGAGTTAGCCTGTGGCTAGGTAGCGAGCTGGTTTAATGGGAGGTGTCGTAACCGTAAGTTGGTACTACAATCGAATCGAAGGTGAGTGTGTTTGATATAGTTCTCAATATAATATTATTGTGATGGTGAGTGTACATCTTGCTAATTGTAATTAGCTTCCGATATGATTATCTTTGATAAGATATTGTTGTGATGGTGTGAGCGTATATCTTGTTAATTGTAATTAGCTTTCGATATGGTTATCTTTGATGAGATATTGCTGTAGTGGTGGGTGGATATCATGCTAACAAATGATTTAGCTATTGATATGTATGCATGATGATATGTATGCTTGGAGGTTGTATATCATGCTAACCGAGGTTTAGTTATTGATATGCATGTTGTGGTGTGTTGATTGTACCCACTTAAGGATTGTGGAGTGAGTCACACCATGTCGTGGGCCGTGCCGTCTAAATAACGGTGAATGGGAATATGGTGTGCGGGACACAATACCTTGGGTACATGGGATGTGGCAAACGTGCCACTGCATGTGATGTGATTACATTCGTATTGTTGTGCATTGAGTTTTATTGCATAGTTGGGTGGATATGTTGATTATAATTGTTGTATACATTCTAGAGTTTCAGTTATCTTGGTAATGTGTACTTATGTTGATATTCCTTCGGGTATTGTGGTATTATGTTGAGCACTTCTATATCTCACACACTCTGGCTTTCCTTTTTGGCCTGCCAGGTAGCAGGTTGCTTAGAGTGAGTCCACTACTGGTCAGCATGTTGAGGTGTACTTGAGCGTTAGCTTTGGGAGATGTCGGTGGTCGAGCTTGTTGTACGTAGTTATGGAAGGAAGCGATTTTTATAAGTTGTAATCAAGTCGTGGGTGAATTTGTTGAAGTATAGAACTTACTAAGTTTGTAGTAGTGGTTGAGGTTCTTAGTTGTGTAGGTTTGTGATTGATTGGTCGGTACATTGACTCATTTCTATTGTGTTTATGTGAGAAGTCTTCCGCTGAGTATTTATTCTGATAGGTTGTGAGGTGTGGCTTGGTCTTTTTGTGTGGAATGCCACGTGACCGTGTCGGTTCGGGCCCACTTTGGGTGTCGTTCCGGGGCGGGGCGTGACAGTATAAATGAGAGAGCAGACGAAATGAAAATCGTGGAGCAAATGGAGTAGAAATGTAGTTTAGGAGCACGGAATAGTGCTCGTGCTGCCTCTTGCATAACATGTTGGGCTCGCATGTTATTTGTGAGACCCACCTTGTGGCCCCACTAGTTAAGTTGAGTTAAAACTTAAATTGTAAGAAACCAACCTTCACATGCCATTTGTTCTCTTAATTGTACATGTAACTCTTCTCTTTTCATTATACTTGTACCAATCTGACCCCAAAACTATATTTGCATCACTGCACATAGGGCTGCAAATGGACCAAGCAGTTTGTGAACAGCTCGCGACAAAGCACGTTAGTAGCTCGTTCGAGCTCCAACTCGTTACATTTTTATTGAGCTTGTGTTCGTTAAAAAATCTTAAAAACAAGTCCAAGCACTCTAATGCTCGGCTCGAGCTCTAAAAATTTTACGAGCATGCTAAAGTTGCAATGACATTAAATTGTCATGTTGGTTTAATGTTGCAAGTGTATACGTTCTCATTGGTGCAGATTGTCAAGCTTAGATGCTGCATTTCTAAGCCATGCCCTGTATACACAGCAAGCATTACCAGTGCGTCATTTGACTTGTGCTTTAGATGATACAAGGGACATGAATGACTAAGTGTAAATTGTCTTCAGTACACAAATTATTAGATCCTGCTGTGATGCTGAACAAACTAAAATTAGATATTCTTAGTAAGAGTGAAAGGAGATGCCACACTTCCAGATCATATAGGGGTTAGGAAGACAAATATTTCCAGTAAACATGATTGATAGTTCCTCTTTTAATACAAAAGAGGACACTAGAGTTCATCTATTAGAACATATGTCAATGCTAATTGTGATTTATTAGTTATGAAAAATGCTACTTATGAAGTCTAAGTTTCTTTAAATTAACAGGATAACTCTAAACTGAGGAGCATCTTACAAGAACACAAGAATCTGCTAGAGCATACCTTGCAGCACAGGAAAGCGTTTTCAGACACTAATTGGAGTAAGCACTTACACAGTGACAACTAACACGGGAAACCTTCAGTTTTCATTTCATTGAAATAGACAGTTCATTTTCACTTATTTTATCTTTCAGACAATAGGTCAAATTTGGCCAGTAGCTTCCAATTATACGAATAACAAATACTGAGATATCATAGAAAATCAAGCTGTATAAATGTCCCATGTATAGATACGATCGTTTTATCCCACCAACTTGACAATAGACAAACTATAGGAAACCAAGAGAAAGTAGAGTCGCAAAATTGGACAAATAATCAGACACTCAGCTACATCAGATCTCTGAAAGAGCTTTCTTGAACCAAATTTAGCCTAGTTGGCCACCCTTGTATACTCCTAATTGGGAGGTCAGGGCCTCAAAACTTGCCTAAGCCAAGAAATGTTTGTTTCTCCCCTTTAAAGAGGCTCTCCCTTTGTTTAGGGCTATTTCTGATAACGCTTGAATTATTGAGCTTGGTTATCTCGTGGATTCACACATAGTTTTTGTAGTGTCCCGTTGTTGTAATTCTCCTTACATATGTAAATGACAACCCCTAGCGATTCAGAAAAACAAAACAAAACAAAACAAAAATCCTAAGCTATTGACCCAACGAGATACTGAAAACTATGAATGTCAAAAGATGACTTTAGAAACAAGCTCAAACAAAGATTTAAAAATACAGAAGCCTTTAGAAAAAAAGACCACGGATTTGGTAGAAAGATTACTTGTTCATAGCCCATCATTATTCTTTTAAATGCATTCTATAAATAATGCTAACTAACAGTGCACCTTACTTTTTATTTTTTTCTCTTTTCCTTTTGAATTTTCTACGGCTCTCAAAATTCCCAAGATATTTACATATCAACAATTGTGGTATTTTACACGGAACTTTGAGAAGTCTTTGGGAGGTGGGGCTTTTGGCGGTGTTTACCAAGGTTGGGTGACTAGCTCAAGAACCCAACAATCTAGAGTTGTGGCAGTTAAAGTCAGCACCAACGTAGGAGGGGGTGTATCAAAGAACAGAGAAGACCAATGGAAAGTGTGAGTTTCTCGTGATTTCAAGTTAAATTAGTATGCATTCTCATAGGTGTCATATCTTCAACAGAGGGAAGTCACATTTTTAACCAAGTTAACTCATCCGAACATCATCAAGTTAGTTGGGTACTCTGAAGATGAAGGCAAGTTTTGCCTTGTGTACGAGTTCATGACGCATGGCACAATGTACAATAACTTGGCAGGTAATAAAGCTTAATGATAACATAGCTTTATTCTGCTCTTAGTCTAGAAGAATTCTGTTGTATATTTGTCTAAATGTTCTTTATGCTAACTATTTTTAACAGATCTTGATTGGCCCACCACAATCAAGATTGCCCAAGGATCAGCTTCAGCAATGCAGCATATGCAGCATATGCAAATTATTAATCAATAGTAAAGAGGGAGAGATCCAATTATTACATATGTTTTCCTGTTTATGGATTCTTCTCTCTTCAAATAGAAACAAACTGCATCAGTTTCACAATTGTTGTTATTATTGTAACTCCCTCGCTGTGTATTCTTCCTATCCAAAGAATAAACTGAACGATACATCTCCTAGTAAATAGTAGGGTCATTATGTCACTAATGCTCAAAGTGATTGCTGCTTGTACCAGGACAATCAACAAGGATCACTGACATTCACAATATGGGTATCTTCCTACTGCAACTTCTTACAAAAGACAAATTGACTGCATATCAGAAGGACAGGATCCAAAATGATTTCTATAAGGGAATTGAAATCATATCCGACAAATTTCCAGCATGCCACAAGGATAAAGGAAAAATACTTATTTCACTGGCATTCCGTTGTGTTGGCGAGCATTCCAAACGACCGAACATAGAAGAGGTTGTCCAACAACACCACCAAATCAGTTCTGCTACCTAGGTAAGATGGTGCTTGTAATACCCCCGGTTCTGTAATTATGTTTAAGATTTGATTATGTGCTGTGTTCTGGGCTAATTAGGTCATTATTGCACTTGTTTTACTTGGTAATTGAAAAGGGAGCACATGATGGCATTTGGACACACATGCACTAGATAATCTTTCCTTGTAGCCTGAAAAGCCTGATAAAACAGTGAAGTGTAATACGTGTTCTTTTCTCCTTGTATCTATCTTCTACCACGTAGAGAAAGGAAGAGAGAGAGCGAACCGACTAAGAGAGGAAGAAGAAGAGAAGAAAAGGGGGAAAATCTAGAATTGATCTTGCTAGACTTGAATTGAAGTTATAGACTTGGTAATTCATACTCCTTGTGCTTGAATTCATGTTCTTTATATTGGATTTCATGTTTTAGTAGTGGAGTTCATGCTTTAGAATTTAGATAGTTGATTGCAAGTTGAAGTTGGGTTTGGGTTGAACTCTACTTGAATCTTTCAGACCTCATTTGTTTAAGGGTTTTGAATTTTGAACTTTAATCATTATTCTATTTCTCTCCAATCATTACTCTTATTTTTTTCTATGCCTCTCTTCAATCATCACTCCTATTTTCAATCATTACTCTATTTTTCTCTACACTCATTACCTACAAATCCAAATCCAAAATTCCAAAACGAACGGGGTCTTAAATTTCATGATTAGAACTTGTTTTGATCCAGAACTTGTTCAATGTGTGCAAAATGTGATTTTAAGGGTATCCGCAAGAAATTAGCAAAAAAAAAAAGACCGGAAAGTGATTGTTTTGAACAGTGTTTAATTGAACCGTTCATCAAATCTGAGTTAAAAACTGTTCAGATCAAGCCCTTCCCAGTTTTTTTTTTTTTGCTGATTTCTCGCGGGTACTCTTAAAATTATGTTTTAATTACATTGAGCGGCTCGGATCATCAAAATTTGATCGGAAACTATGAGGTATTTTTTTAAGTGTCTAATTAGTTGTTTCCGGAACCGCCCCGAACGTGTCATGTCCCCTATTTCGAGAAAATTTTCGTGTGGGAGTGTCAGTGTCGTGTCCGTGCTACATAGCCGTGCACTTAGCACAGGTCATCCCGTCTACACCAAACACCTCTGCTTGCTTGCAGATAAACACCACTCCAACCTCACATTTTGTCGCCTTCTAAGATTAAAACAATAATTGCCTCAAGAGCCATTGTCCAAGAAAAGAACATATCACTACAAATGCTAACCTAAAAAGGGCCTAGAGAAGTTGAAAAGATAACAGCCATAGAAGCACAATACCACCTAACATCATGACTTCCCAATTGTATGTTCGGCCCAAAGCAAACGAGCCTCCATGGGTTGTACTTCCCCATCTTCCAAACCCTCACAACAACTACGTTAGGGCCAACTGCCAAGCAGAAAAGATATGGGAATAAGCCCCTGAGAGGCCTATGAGTCTATGACCACACAACTAATCAAGCAAAGAATTTGGTCATCCTCCATATAAAAGGGAAAATGACCAATTAAATAACTTAATTATCAACAACACAGTCTTCATTTTAATTTGACAATTCATCATCAATTTGAATCTTTGACAAGCCAAGGGCCAGAAAAATTGTGAAGATCTAGTAACTATAAGTCTGACTTTTCTTAATCCTACCTTCCTCCCTTTCAGCCCTGATTGAGGAGCCAGTTTGGCCATGTTCTGAACAAAGAACTTGAATGATAAGAGCACAAACATCGTTGGTATAAAATGAGCTTGTATAGTCCCATACAGCAACCAATAAATGTAGTAGGAATCAAATGCAACATAACTTTTTCAGCATGAGCATTGAAATACATTGGTAACATGAAAATGGGAGGATACAAACAACTAAAGAATGGAGATAACAGGTGGCTTCGAGTAGAAAGGGACAGGATAAAACAAATAAATTCTGAATCAGTTCTTGCCAAGAAAACATTTTTAAACCTACCCTATAACCAGAGTATGTTTTCTCAAATGCCGGATACGCAAACGGGAGGTCTAGAGTATCTCTATCCCTACCATCAATGTACATAACCCAACTCTAAATAATGTTGGCTCTAAACATAGCTTACAAAACAAACATTAAAATAAACATCAACAAATATGTATCTTTTTTTCCTCCCGAAAAGGAACAAAAGAATAAACTACTTCCGAATTTCATAAGCATTAATACTAAACCCAAAAAGAATTAAAAGGGGGAGCAAAATGAATTGATGGCGTTAAAACCAATTCAACTATAACCAGAGCACGTTTTCTCAAGAGAACAGTAATGATTATCAACTGGTAACGAGATCGGATATATAATATAACAAGCAATTCTTATAGAGAAACAGTATGACAAACGATTGACCAACAAATAAAACTATGGTAGAAAAGGCAAATCAGAAGATTGCATAAAACAAGAAGAAATTTTCCATCCAGAGCACTTACTTGCGATGGAACTCCAGTGAATCCGTCAAAGCTTACATCAAAATCGAGTTTTTGGCCAAAATGGCCATAAATTGTAATCAAATTCGGAGAATACCCTTCTTTCTAAACGTTTTGTAAAAATAGGTCATGGCTCCTTTTCAAAAGGCGTTATAGCGGTTAGGTGTCATGTGGCCGCTATGTAAATAGTGCCTTTTGAGGAGGAGCTATAATTTTAACCCTAATAGCTCCTTTTGAAAAGAAGCTATAATTCAAATCTTAATAGTTACTTTTGAAAAGGAACCCTAATAGCTCCTTTTGGAAATGAGCTATAATCCTAACCCAAAACCACCGCGTTATGTTATCCCAATTTTTTAAACACAAAGTGTGAGAATTTGTAGTATCATATATCCAAAGATATTAATAGACTGGCCATAAAGATATTAAAAATTTTCACGATTGTGTTTAAAAAATTAGAATTATTTTTAATTGTAATCTGAATCATATAAAGAGTGTTGACAAATACTTAAAATTTGTACTTACATTATTTGCCCATATAGAATGAGAGCGATGACTTTGCTGAAAAGTTAACAAACCCCTGTCAATGGGCCCGTCCTGAAGAACCATATTTTCCCTTGGGTACCTAAAATGAATAGAGTTAAATTATCAACTCGTCAACTGTATTCCATTTGGTGTGAAAATTCTTGCTGCAAAACGCTACAAATAGTTTTCGAAAAAATTATTCAAGTGTGACGTGTGTAAGAGCTTGGCAAACTGTGTAATGATAAATTTCACCATTTAGGAAGTCCTTGCTAAGCCTAGATTGTAAATATATGATGATTTATGCTATTTCCATAGGCAGGCAGACAGGTAGCACACATGAAAATTTTAAAACCTTTCTTATATATGAGTGGCGAAATATACCACCCATAGGAAATGGAGGAGAAGCCCCCCATATGTAACTGCAGTTTAAGTTGATTTCACATATGGTGGTTAGAACAAGAAAAGGAATATATGAACAAATAACATGAAAATTTCATAAATTTAAACTAGTCAGATACAGGGAGATTATAGTCAGCCAGTTCCAAATGGTAGCTTGCTTTCTGAGAACAGTGAAGTGCGAGAAAGCTAGCTACCAATGTAGGACTTTTGAGTTCCTCAATTGCTACATAGATATAATAACTTTTCATCACACATAGCTTCATTATCAAAGAAGGAGGATATAACTATAAACCCAAGCTTTGCTGTGGAGCAAAATTATAATTTGAATAAACCATCCCAAGTTATGTCCAAATAGAAGAGAAGCAGTCTTTTCAGTCTATCATATTGTACTTGAGATAGAAAACAAGATTATTATCTGTCACCAAGAACTAAGCAAAAAAGAAGCTATTCAACTGTGTTTTCACGTATGAGGAAAAAAGAAATCATTTCTACCTAAGAAATGCACAAATTTAATGTCACTTTATAGATTCATAAAAGTATGATCAATTTTTACCACTCATTACTTTATCCTTAAAAGCAGAAGGGCAAACTCTCTAGTATTAACACAAGCTTTACAAAAGATTACAGATTGAAGATTGAAAACACGAATAGGCGAATTCATGGACAACCCAAATATCCATAGCGAGGAATCGTACCAAGTAGGGGTCATATGACCCAATATCACGAAATAACTGAACCAATCGCCAAGCCAATCACCAAAAATGAAAATTTTATAAATTTAAATAACATAACTACTAAGCAACAGTAGTAAATAATTACAATTCTCTAACTTCACTACAGCATTAAGACAAATTGCATCTTGAAAATTGTCTATTGAGCCGAACCCTAGTATACACATACATATATACATATACACATACATGAGACAAGGAAGATGGAGAGAGAGACTTACTGTCACTGACAACAGAGGTGGAGAGCACGCCGGAGATGAGAGAGCACGCCGGAGGACGATGAAGGGTAGCTGGAGGAGATCGCGCACGTTGGGAGGTTGTGATCGACATGGAGGGCGAAAGGGAAATATCAGATAGGAGGAGAGAAAATGGGATGGTTTGATTAATGTCTGAGTTTTTAACCTATAGCTCCTTCCAGAAGGAGCTATAATAGTTAAAACAAACCTTTGTAAAAATGCATTTTTTAAAAGGAGCGATGGCCTATTTATACAGAACTTTTAGAAAAATGAGTATTCTTCCAATTTGATTACAATTTATGAACATTTCGGCCAAAAACTCGATCAGAATCTATAAAGCGGCGAGAAACGAGACTGGGCATTTTGGCTTTCGGGAACTGTACTTTCACGATAGGGCTGGCTGGTAGTGTTTGGTTGAGAGTTTAGTTTAATTTAGTTTTGGTAGTGGGTGGAGAGAAAAATAGAGTAATGATTGAAAATAGGGGTAAAGATTGGAGAGAGATATAGAGAGATAAGAAAATAATAATTGAAAAAATAAGTTAATGATTGAAGAAAGAAGTAGAATAATGATTGGTTTCCAAAATTAAAACTAAAAAGAAAAGGCAACCGAACAAAGCCTTTTTGTGTTTTGTGTGTTTCAATCTCTGACTACAAAAGTGAAGTACGATCACGTGGCGGTTCAAAAAAAAAGTACGATCACGTGAAACTCTTTCGGGGTGCAGATCCTGTGGAAGTTTCCTTTCAACAAGGGAGATGAAGAAAAAGCTCCGTTTCCCACAGCCGTTGATGTCGTAATCGAACACCCACTCAACGGCGTCGTTTGATTAAAGGGAGGTAGGGAGGGCTTTGTGGCTTATTTCTATCCGTCAGATTGCTCAAGTAATGCGTTGGCAGCCCCTGGTTGAAACTTCCACACGATCTCCACAGAGAGATTCTCCATAGGGGATCTGCACCCGAAAGTCTTCCGCTTCCTTCCTTCCAACTGGAGTACTCCATTTAGCAGAATCTATGCATTGACATAACTACCCTTTCAACTTTTTTCTAATCCTCCTCTAGCCCAACAATAGGGTGGTTTAAGACAAGGAACTTGCAGATCAAATAAAATAAGATATAGAAAAAATAATAATAATAAGATATAGAACTTAATAAATATTAGTTTTCTTTTTTTGTCTTCATTCAAATCTTACATTTATTTATTTTGTGTTAAGTTTCGTGACTTATTCATTCATTTTTTAAAAAATTGAAAAAATAAAACATTATTATCAAAACTCTTAAATTTTTTAATAAAAATAAATTAAAAAGACCGTCTTTAACTTAAAAGTACTCTGTATCTTGTTATCTATGTCAGTTTGGAAGATGAACGATTTTAGGGCAAACAGTGCAATTTAGGGCCTTTTTGGAATAAGTCAATGGATTTTTTTGTTTTAAAAATTAGTTTAACATTAAATTTTTGTGAATTATTGATTCAACTTTATAATAGAAATTGAAACAGTAAAAATTAGTGTCAAACTCAATTTTTTTGAATAAAAACAAAAAAAATAGTTTATTGACTTATTTTCGTCTTTATTTAAAAAATGAGTTAATTATACTTTGTACATTTCTATGGTTATAACGAAGTAATAATAATCTACGCACACACAAAAATGACAAAAAAATAATATAAATACAGGAAAAAAAATTAAAAAAATCAATTGAATAATTTAGCCAAAAACGCCCTTAATACACTAATTAACGGGTTAAGATCCAAGAATCCATTTCCATACCACGTGACCATTATCGATCTCGAGAAATCAACGACACTTGCTTGCAGCGATCACAATTTTCATACACCCAAGTACACCGTATCATAACCGGCGTCCTTCCCTCGTTTCGGAAAGTTCGAGTTTTTTTTTTCCCCGCTGGTATTTCGTTCTTCCTTCGATCAATCGAACAAGTGGTGGACAAAATCGCAGCAAGAAGAACCAGAAGAAGGAACAATGTCGGGTATGGGAGACGGGTACGTGGGCACGGCCCAAGACGCAGTGTGGATCCGAAGGCTAAGCCGAGTAGAGGAAATCCAAGAGCTCAAACACAAGACTGCAGCTTCTACCCGAGGCCAACCGGGTCTCCTCCAATTCGGGCCCAGTACCTCCGAGGTTCGTATCTCCCGGTCCTACTAAGGAAAGAGAAGATGAGAGAAAATAATTAAGAAGGAAAATGGGTGAAAATGAGGGGGGAAATTTTAAAGAACTCCATTTTTCCATTTTCTCTCCCCTTTCCTCTCCATTCCCTTCCTTTCCACAATTTCCAAACAAATTGATGAAATTGGGTTAGAATCATAACTTTTGATTCCTTAGGAATTGGAAAAATCTTAAACCTTCTTGTAACAATGATTAGACTTCGAGATATTTTTAAAATCACAAATTTTTAGCAGTGGTGACTGGAGGAATTTTAAGAGTTGGGTCAGTCACAAACATAAGTTCCACGTAATGTTCGACGAAATACATATTGAATATATTGATAGTTTATTTTGACAAAAAGAACTTGGAAGTACATGAGCTTTTACGATTGGATGCAACGAGGTTTGATGGTTTTAAGTAGTAGTTGCACAATGACCTCCCTGTCAATTGTGTCAAGCTAGAGAGCACATTGCAAGTAAACACTGTAGACAATTTTCAAACAGCTTACCTTACCCCATCAGTAATAGAGTGGTGTCGTCTGTTCGAAGGATGGCAGTGTAAACTTGAAACTTGAATGTGTTTTTCAATTTGTGTTTGGTGGTTTAATTTGTGCTTCAGATTCTCGAGACAGCATTCAAGAAGGAAACGATGGCTGAGACCCAAAGAGATATGGCATATTCCTCAGTTTTATAGACTTTTTACTTTGGCTTGTATTTTATCGGTTGCTACTGCCACGTTAGAGATATCATTTTCCGCTATGAAAATTGTAAAGAGTAAGCTTTGAAACCATATGTGTTAGCGACTTAGCGTTGTTTGTAAAGACTTCAACTAAGCTATCATGCACAACTAA
>BPLS01011902.1:0-10292 GCA_019656275.1 Rhododendron kiyosumense | reverse complement strand
CGATGACATGATTGTGAAGGCCAAAGAGGAGGAGGACTATATTCCTGCGCTCAGGCAGTTTCTTGAAAGGCTTCGCAAGTACAATGTGCGCCTCAACCCGCAGAAGTGTACATTTGGGGTCACAGCAGGCAAAATGTTGGGGTTTCTGATCACTAGAAGAGGAATCGAAGTGGACCCATCCAAGATCAAGGCAATTCTCGAAATGGAGCCTCCGCAGACTGAAAAGGGAGTTCGAAGTTTCCTGGGAAAAGTGCAGTTCATCAGTAGGTTCATCGCCAAGCTGACCCTAACTTGCGAGCCGCTATTCCGTTTGCTCAAGAAGGACGTCCCGTTCGAATGGTCAGAAAGGTGCCAAGCTGCTTTCGAGTCGATCAAGGCGTACTTGCAGAATCCGCCAGTGCTGTTCCACCAATTCCGGGTCGACCATTAATCCTGTACTTGTCTGTAACTCCGACAGCTATGGGTTGTTTGCTAGCACAAGAAGGGGAAAACAGAGCTGAAAGGGCCATCTACTATCTGAGCAAGAAGATGTCTGAAAGCGAGGAGCGGTATACCTCTCTGGAGAAGACGTGTTGGGCACTAGTCTGGGTCACTAAGAGACTTAGACACTACATGCTAGCCTATTCGGTGAAGTTGATTTCTCGGATGGATCCTATCAAGTATCTGTTCGAGAAACCAGCGCTCACCCATAAGCTAGCACGTTGGTTGCTTCTGTTGGCTGAATTCGATCTCCAGTATGTTACAAGAAAGTCAGTAAAGGGCCGTGCTGTGGCAGAATTTCTGGCTGATCATCCGGTAGAAGGGCCCGAGGATGTGGATTTCACTTTCCCGGACGAGGATGTGCTAACTGTGGTCGAGGAGGTGTGGACGCTTTATTTCGATGGGGCTGCCAACCAGAAGGGATTTGGAATCGGGGTGTTGCTGATCACGCCCGCTGGTGCTCATATTCCGCTCGCTTTCAAACTGAATTTCGACGTCACCAACAATCAAGCTGAGTATGAGGCCTGCATCGTGGGAATGGAAGCAGCAATTGCACTAGGAGTCGAGAAGCTCGAAGTTATCGGAGACTCAAACTTGGTAGTTTCCCAAGCTAACGGAGAGTGGAAGGTCCGTGAGGAAAAGCTGAAACCTTATCACCAAGACTTGGAGGAGCTGATTCCTCGTTTCAATAAGGTGACTTTCACCCATGTTCCCCGCTTGAGGAATCAGTTCGCCGACGCCTTGGCGACTTTGGCTTCAATGATCGAACTACCGATAGGGGTCAAGATGCGACCGATTGTGATTGAACAGAGGGATCTGCCCGCTTATGAATACGTCAACGCCATCGATGATCTCGATGATGGCCTACCCTAGTACCATGACATCTGGAACTTTGTGGAGCGCGGAGAGTTTCCCGCTGGGGCTACCGAGAAGGATCGAATCGCTTTGCAACGTTTGGCCGCTCAGTACATCATCTGCGGGGGGAAGTTGTATCGAAGGTCTCACTGCGGGATGCACAAGCTGTGCGTGAACGGCGCCGAAGCGACGAGGATAATGGAGGAGATTCACGAAGGAGTCTGCGGTCCTCACATGAGCGGCGTCATGCTCGCAAGGAAAATCCTCAGGCAGGGTTATTATTGGTCCACAATGGAATCACAATGCATCGACTACGTACGGCGCTGTTACAAGTGTCAGATTCACGCGAACTTGCAGCATGTTCCTCCATCCGAGCTATACGGCATGACCTCGCCTTGGCCTTTCTCAGTATGGGGAATCGACGTCATTGGGATGATCAGGCCCTCTGCTTCGAACGGCCACAAGTTCATATTGGTAGCCATCGACTACTTCACCAAGTGGGTTGAGGCCGAATCTTACAAAACACTGACAACCGTTCAAGTCGCGCAGTTTATTCGAAAGAACATTATCTACCGGTACGGTGTGCCTCAGGCTTTTGTCTCGGATAATGGGAGTCACTTCAAAGGTAGGGTCCTGGAGCTTTTCGAGGAATTCAAGATCAAGATCCATCACTCCACGACCTATCGTCCGCAAACAAACGGAGCAGTCGAAGCGGCGAATAAGAATGTCGAGATGATCATCAAGAAGACCGCTGAGTCTGCAAGGGATTGGCACGAGTTGTTACCATTGGCCCTTTGGGGGTATCGTACTTCGATCCGCACTTCCACGGGTGCAACTCCGTTTTCCCTGGTCTATGGAATGGAGGCAGTTCTCCCTGTTGAGCTCGAAATTCCGTCTCTGAGAATCATGGCTGAAAGTGGTCTCGAGGAAGCTGAGTGGCTGAGTGGCAGATTCGTCGAGCTGATGTTGTTTGACGAGAGAAGGCTCCGGGCACTGTATCATGTTCAGGGGTATCAGCGTCGAATTGCCCGTGCATTCAACAAGAAAGTCAAGTCGAGAGGTTTGGTCGAAGGCGACATGGTTACTAAGGAGATCCGGGCTCCAGTATTCGATCCCCGTGGGAAATTCAGGCCGAAGCGCTCTGGTCCGTACATCATCAAGACCATCCTATCCGGGGGTGCTGCTAGGCTCATTGACCTCGACGGCAACGAGTTCAGTACTTTGGTCAACCTGGATCAGCTCAAGCGCTACTATCCCTGAGAGATGCTCGTTGGATCGAAAACCACAAGGGTGGGCGATTCCAAGCAAAAGTTAGAGCAGCCTGCTAGATCGAAAACCCAAGGGGGCGGTCTAGGCAAAAATAAATAGGCAAAATCGAAAAGCTCGCTAGACCGAAAACCTGTTAAGGCGGTTCTAGGCAAAAGTTAGAGCGTAAAAGGGGAGGTAAAATACACGAGCGAACCTTTGCCTGAACTACGTTCTGACCTGATTCCCCGCAAAGGGATACGTAGGCAGTCTCACAATGAGACCCGGTCATATCCGATCAAGCTGATCCATGGTCTGATGTTTTGGGTTTCTCTACCAAGGCCGAGACAGTTCAAATTCAAAAGGGGAAAGCCCTTCATCTTTCAACTTTATTTTGCAAAACTGCTACGTCTAATACACAAGCTGAGCATAAAAGCCTTAAAAGAAATGAAGCATGAAAAACAGAACAAAATGCTTGAGAAGCCTAACGGCTCACAGTTTATTCTAAATACAGCAAAGTGGTTTGGAGTCAGCCAATATTTGCTCTTGCGTGCACATCTGCTCTCAACCATCGTCTATAGCGATTCTTTAATCGAGGGTCGAAATCTGGCATCTCCGCCTGGAGAATCCTCAGGCCCCAGCGCCTCTGATAGCCGCCCAGCGTCTGAGCATTGAAATTGGGAAGACGGAAGCCCCCGACGCTGATTTGGACATTCTCCTGCGAAGCACCCAGCTGGCGAAGGATCCGCCCAGGGATATAGAAGGTAAAGCTGGTCAGTCCCGCAATGATCATCCTGTCAAAGCCGTCGGAATGGATGGCCATGTCTGGAAGGTCTAGCCAAGGACACCTCCAAGCAATTTCATCAGGCTGCATCTCCTGCATGAATTCGTACCAGCCCTCCACATCCAAGTCGGGATACCGCATCTCTCTCTGATGAACCCGTTTCGGGAACAAATTCCAGCCCGCCGCCGGTGGATGCAGCAAATTCAGCTTGTCCGATAGCCACAGCTGTATGAGTGACAAAACAAGTAAGAAGCTAGATAAAGCCCGAGCGAAAAGACAAGTAAGAAGCTAGGAAGCAGCCTAAGCCGAGTGTCGAGGTAAAACGAGAATGTGCGAAAAACCAGAAAAAGGTGAGCTGAGTGAGTTTACCTGAAGCAAGAGCGGGCTCCCGCTGAACACAGCCGACTGGCCTGTGCTCACCAAATCCAAACCCAAAAGCGTCTCCGCTAGGACCAAGGGAAGCACATTTCTACGGGCCCCCATCTGAGCGGCTACGCTCACAAGCAAAGGGCTAACCCGCCCGTCGGCCGGAACAAGCAAGTAGGCCGCGAGCAGACAAATGACCAGAGCGAAGCGCCGGCGCGCTTGAATTTCCTCGCTACCCGGACTATCCACAGCAACAGCCGGACTATACAGCTCAACCAGTCGGATGATGTTCACCTGGCCGCCTTCCAGGATTGTGTTAGCCAAGCCCCGGGGGATACCGAGCGAGCTAGCCAGCAGCTTCGGCATGCTCTCTTGGTAGGGAGGAACGACGAGCGTCGAGGACGCATAGGTGCGGAGGTACGCCTGAAACTCCTCCACGGTCGGGCACATCTCATCGTCACCAAAGCGGAAGACATGGACGTCCGGGTCCCAGAATCTCAAAGCCGCCCACAGCAGTGCCGGTCGGATGGGCACGTGTCGAAGAAAGCGGAACGAAGAAAGCCCGTGATATTGGAAATTGAGCCAGTCAACGCTTAAAAAGGAGACTAGCCAAGGCCTGATCAGTGTTGGGAGAGGGTTATTCATGGGCAAAGCTGAGTATATACTGAAGAAAGTGGGTGTTTGACGCTGTAAATACCCTGAAGTGGGCATCCCAGCTTTATAGGCTCTCAAGTTACCGTTGCAATTCGCATAAAGCATGGAGCCAAGTAACTAGTATCCAAAGCCACATCTAATCAAGTACTCTGCCTCCCCTGAGCCTTCAGAAACCGTGTGAAGACCGTGTGCGAGTAGAAACAAACTCCCCCTGAAAAAGGACAGTCGGTCAGTTCAAGTGGATCTGACTCTCAGGATCTTGGCGTACGCCACCTTGTAATTGGCGTACACAGGGTTTTTTCGTGATTGGCGTACGGAGCAATACCTTTGGCGTACGCCAGGTTGGTAAACCAGAAAACAGTTTCCAGCAGCTACTGCCTTCGCATGGTCGCTTTTGGTTCCAGGGTTTGCTTTGGCCATTTCAGGGTTCCCCCAAGTCTTAAACACCATTTGAGACTGCAGCGAAGTGTCGGAACTCAAAAGCCGCGCCCATCGAAGATTTTGGACCCCCGGAGGCTCGTTTCAAGCTCAAATCAAGGATACGGAAGGTCAAATCTCGTTTTGAGGGGGTTTGCCGAGTTTTGTTATACCGTACACGCCACATAGGCCTTGTGTGACTGCACGGGGGTGTCGGTTTCAGTCCGGGACCATATCGAGTCTTCTTTTGCGTCTTATGTCCGTTTTTGCGACATTTTTAGCTTTTTATCGGTGTTCGCCGTTTGCCGGGGTATTCTTTACCATTTTGGCGCTCCGTACAAGTCATTGTACATCCTTGGAGTCTTTCGAAAGTGTCAGTTCCATCCGTTTCGGAGAAATACGGATTTTGGTCTATTAAGGCCTATTTTCCCGTATCCTCCGCGTGTCTGGGGTATATCTTGTATCCTAGGGCCTTTTCTATCCATTTTTATCCGAGCTACGTCTTTTGTGCGCATGTGCAAGTGCCCGTGTCGATTCAGAACCATCATCAATGCATGTTAGATATTAGGGGACGGTTCGTTCGCTTTCTTAAGCACAAAATCCAATAATTGAAAGAATCAAACGAACAGGAAATGCAAATATTATTACTACTATATCAAAGCCCTAAAAAAAAAAAAAAAGCAAAGTGTGAGAATGTATCAAAGCGGCACGCCGGCCCAGGCAAACTCAAAGTATCAAGGCACACTCGCCCAAGAGTCAACAGGCACGCAGGCCTCATATCCAAAATCCCAAAATGTCTCAGTATCAAAGTCAAGGCAAAAACAGCAAAATAGACTAAGGCTCAGTGATAGCCCTCAGTCATCAAAAAGGTCCTCGTCGTCGTCGTCCTCGCTCTCTACCAGCTCGCGCGGGTCTATCCGGAACCGAGAATCGCCTGCGGAGTCCGAGCCGCTGCTGAGAGACGTGCTCTCCTCTTCTTCATCTGCTTCCTCTTCCTCTCTCCTTTTCTTCTGCGAAGGCCCCTCAGCAGGCCTCTTCTCCGCAGGTCTCTTCCTCAGCTCTCGACGGAACGGGAGATCCTCGCTGGCAGGCGCAATCTGTACTTCTCTCTGAGTGCTCGCCGCTGGCCGGGAAGAGCTCGGCGCTATCTTCTTCTGAGGAGGTGGCCTCGCGCTCTTCCTCCTAGGAGCCGCCCTAGCCTGCCCCTGCATTGCATTTAACTTGTCAATAATTGCGTACATTTTGCATATATATATTGGAAATGTGAAAGCAGGACTTTGTTCTATCAAAATTCAAGAATCATACCTGAGGCCGCACGGTAGGAACTGGAGCTGGAGGCGGATAGTGCAGCCGCAACTGAGCACCACTAGCAATCCTGTGGAACTCTTTCTCCATGGCCTTCATCAGGCGCACTGCCTCTCGTACCCACGTCATGGGAGCCTGTTTACAAATAATAAGCAATCAAGTTAGTTTGCAAGACAACTATACATATGCAAGTCAAAGTAAGAAAAGTACAGGGGATGCTAAGTATCGTACCGGTCCTGTGATCTCGTCGGGCTCTCTCCTAGCCGGCTCGAACTGCAGAGTGGCCTCCTCTCCCTGAGCGTCCCGCACAGCCAGCGTCCAAGAAAGCTGAGGAAGTCCCGTCGCCCTAGCAGACTCACTCCTCTCCCTCGGACGGGCAGTCCGACTGCCCTGTCCACGCCTCTCCTCTCCAGCAGCTCTAGCCTCAGCCTCCACGGCTCCATGCTCAACTACTCCAAGTGGCCCCGCCAAGTATTGCCTCCGATAGACAGCATAGTCGCGCCCGGGCCGCAAGAAAGCAACAAGACCCGCCGGGACAGTGAAGCGCTGCAGCTCAGCCAGCGTGTACTGGTCCGTGTGTGAAGCACGAGGAGGAAGTAGACCGGGCACGACGAACTCCGAAGCTCCAAGTGACTGCCGTGTCACCCGGTCCCCTAAGTACCACTGCCATCCAAAGATCGACTCCAACAGCACTCGGCTCGCAGCTACCTCTCTGCTCCGGGAAAGGTACTCCAGCTCAACCTCCGTGGACCTCCAGGGATCCCACTCCACCTGCAAATGTTCAGCGGACAAGCAACAAGCAGTCGGTCAGCGACAGCATTAAAGCAATTCAAGGGTGATAGTAGGCAGTGGAAAGTTCAAGTTGTACCTGGGTACCCGACAGCTCGTCAAGGTACGCTCGGAAGGCCTGGAGGCTACCTCTTGCCGCCTTCTTGCCCCTATGCGGTGGTCCCCATATCAGAGCACGGGGAAGCATCTTCAAGTCCGGGCAAGTATTCTCCGGAGGGTACATCTTCAGCACCTCGTAAGCCCATAGCTGCAAGTTCAAACAGCCAAAGCGTCAGTACAGCAGTTACAATTCGAAAGAAAGGACGTTACTTGAAAAATAAGGGTTCATAAGTGTGTTTCCTTACCTCCCACACTCTCCAGTAGCCGGCGATCGCCTTCTTCCGCCGAGAGAACTCCCCCATGAAGCTGTAGCACGTCCCTAGAGCTGCACCTCCCCAGTCGTACCTCGCCGCTCTGCGCAAGTCAAACAACGCCGGCAAGTAGGCCGCGTGCACCGTGGACCGCTTGTTGGGGTACAGTGAGGCCCCGAACAAGTACAGCAAGTAGGCCCTCGCCATCTGCTCCTCCTCCTGCTCTGAGCTCGGGATCCTGCCCGTCAGATGCCAATGGAATTGATCATGGGCGTATGTCTCTGAGATGCCCGCCGGCTCGAAACCCAAGAACCACCGCAGCGCCGCCGGATCCTTGTGAATCCCCGTGTCGAAAGGGATCGGATCCCCTCCTACCCTCAGACCCGTCAAAGCAGCAAAGTCCGCTGGAGTCAGAGTCATCTCCCCGATCGGAAGGTGGAAGGTGTTGGAAGTATCCCACCACCTCTCAGCCAGCGCCGTGAGCAGGGCGTGGTCGCTGAGTGTAGCCGTCTGCGTGAGAATGAACGGCCTGAACCCCGCAGCGTCCACCAAGGCCCTAACCCGCTCGGGCAACCCCCGGTACAACTCGAGGGAACTAGCAGGACCGCCGTGTCCTCTCGTGCTACCTCTCGTCCTCTGCACAACACGAAAAGCAAATGGGCAAGAATTCATCAGTATACTACAGCAAGCAGTCGAATCAAGGAAAATCACAAGTCTAAACAGTCAAGCCAGAATCAAAAGTTGCATTCGAGGGTCAATTCACGGTCTACATCTACTATGAGGTCGAAGTAAGTTATTTCAAGAGCACAGTGTCCTATATGCACAGGGTATTCTTTCAAAGTCGATTCTCTTCTCAAAAAGGGCAGTTAATTCAGTCGAATCAAAGGCATAGCATTCTATTAGTCGAGTTCAAGTTCCAATATCAACAAGTCGAGGCAACCTACAGTCGATTCAAGTTCGTTATCACGTGGTTTTCTAGCAAGTCTACAGTCAAAGTTCAAGTTCTCTCTACTCAAAGTTCTATCTATCAAGTCAAAGCTATCAGGCATACGAGCATCACTATACCATCAGGGTTCATGCACAAACAAGCTACATACAGATATGGTAATAAAGGACTACGCGAAATTCAAAAGCAAGTTCAAAGAAATACCTGCGCCCAGTCCGCTGATAAGTGCCACTCAGGGTCTCTCAGCACGAGCTCTGCGTCGTAGTCGTCACGACGAGGGACGTAACTCTCGAACCCGGAGGGTACGAACAAGTGTGGCTCCGGAGGAGCATAAGTCCCAGCATCAAAAGCCGCCCGGCCTGCAGCCCGCAGCGCCTCTGCCCGCTCCACCGCCCGCTCGCGAGGCAAACCACCCTCCTCCTGGGCCTGCTCGGCCACCTCTGTCTCCTCCACGAAGGCTTCCTCCGCAGCCTTGGCCCTCTCGGCCTCAACTCGCAGCCGCTCCTCCTCCTGAGCCTGCGCGATCCGTCTCAGCCTCTCCTCCCGGGCTGACATCACCGCCTCCACCACCGCCGGGTTCTCTCTCAACAACCGGTCGAGCACCTCCTCCGTCACAAGCTCCGCGAAGTCCCCGCGCGTAATGGGAATGTGCGCCGAGGACCCCGCCTCTGGTCTGAACTCTGCTGGCCCCGTGGGTCCCTCAATGGGAGCCTCCTCCTCCGCTACGACGTCCTTACCCCTCGCCGGATCTCTCCTCGGCATCGCCGGCCGGTCATCACCGCCGCTAGCATCACCGCCGCCACTGCCGGCCCCGACTGGGCCCATGCCTGTGACCACCAAACCCTCTACCCCACTCCGGTAGTCCAAACGACTCACTCGTAGGCCCCCTGCCTCAACCACAGCTGGCGTACGCCGCCCGTCGCCGTCGACCACCTCCATTGCATGGCCACCATCGCCGTCTCCGCCGCCCCTGTCCGCTGCAGCAGTGCTCGACGAGGCCCTCTCCGTCGTCTGATCGTCGATTTGAGGCCCTAACATCACGATTTCACCCTCTCCCCGACCTTCGCCCTCTCCGATGTCGCCATTGCCGCCATTACCGCCGCCTCCGCCTGGTTCCGCCATGGATGAGCACGTTTGAGGGGTATGTGAAAGAGTTTGAGAGTGAGAAGGAAATTTCGAAGAGTTTTGAGAGTCCTTGGGAGTTTTGGACTTCAAAAACCGCTGAATGGCGGTTCTGTTCGTATTCTGGAAGCTTATACGTCATGGGAGCCGACTGGGCCGGGTCTGGGCTTGGATCTGGGCCGGGCCAGAAAGATTTCTGCCGTACGCCAGGATTATAGCACCGTACGCCACGTTTTATTGGGCCGTGGGCCCAAATGCCATGGATCAAGTTCTCCCTCCTCAAATGGAAGCCCGGATGGACCAAATGCTTGTTGGTACCCCTGATGGACCTATCCCCGAGCAGAATTCGCCCAATTGCAATTTCAACGGCGATCCGTCCGCCCAATTTCAATCAATCAACGGCGATCCGTCCGCCCGATTCAATCAATGGCGATCCATCCGCCCGATTCAATCAACGGCGATCCGTCCGCCCAATTTCAATCAATCAACGGCGATCCGTCCGCCCGATTCAATCAATGACGATCTATCCGTCCACTTTCAATCAATGGCGATCTATCCGCCCGATTCAATCAACGACGATCTATCCGTCCACTTTCAATCAATGGCGATCTATCCGTCCAATTCAATCAACGACGATCTATCCGTCCAATTCAATCAACGACGATCTATCCGTCCAATTTCAATCAATGGCGATCCGTCCGCCCAATTCAATCGATCAACGGCGATCCGTCCGCCTACTCTTAATCAACGGCGATCCAACCGCCCAATTTGCCCTCCGTGAGCAGCAATCTTTCTCAAATCTGTCTGACTGAATCCACCCAATCAGGTTCTTTACGATTCATGTCGTTGTCAACCAAGTGCGTTCTGTTTTGGATGTCCTCAAGAGGGTGTCTAGAAAAACCTTTGACGTTACTTGTGCCCGATCAAACGGTGCTCCAAGTGCCGTCAAAGGGGGGCTCCTGTAGACACCCTATTCTGG
>BPLS01011898.1:0-10380 GCA_019656275.1 Rhododendron kiyosumense | reverse complement strand
ACCAACAAATCGGTTTTATGAATTTTGGCCAAAAATGGGTGTAAACACAGTCTAAATTTTTAAAACTCTTTCAGTAGGAGAGAGCTGAAAGATGATGGAGGCAGACTTTTCTGATGGCACAATGGGCAAAGAAATGCGAACGAGCTCAATGGTGACACCAACAATCATTACTTCCATCATTAGATAATGGCCCGCAGGTGCTCCTAAAGAGCGATTCTCTCGCAGAAAATCTAAGGTTCCCAACGAAGGGATCCCAACAGCGTCGGACCCACTCCAGCCACTGGACAGCAGATTCAAGCTATCCAAAAATTCTATAAAAAAAATCGAGTGAGCATAAGCGAGAATCAATAGCATCCGACGTGTTTAGGTGACCGATCCAAACACTCTATTTTTGTGTATATACACTCCATTTTTTGTGTAAATATGCACACAAAAATGGAGTGTTTGGATCGGTTACCTACACACGTTGGATGCCATTGATTTTCACATAATCTCACTCAATTTTTTTTTAAGAATTTTTGGACGGCTCGGATCAACAGTCCGGTGGCTGAAGTGGATCCGACGCACCATCAAAAATCCGGTCGGGATCCCTCCTGTCGGGAACTGTAGCACCTCTCATTCTATCGTCTATTTCACGTGGCATTCAGAATTCAATATTAGTAATTTCTCTTCAAAAAAGAATTATTATACTCCCTCCGTCCCAATTTACTTGTCACTTTTTGGAGTTCGTGCCACTTTTCAATTGATTATATCTTGTAATTTATAATATTTTAGGCGATTTTGAAAATATTGTATTATAGAACAAATCGAGATCTATCAAACAAGATCCATATTGGATATAAAATTCATTACCAATTTAAAGATATAACTAATTCTTTTTTCCGGTTGGAATAGAACTGTGACAAGTAAATTGGGACGGAGGGAGTAGTAATTTACATGACAGCCTTTACAATGCTCCTAGCCAACTAGGAAAGTTTTTGGATTCTTTTCTTTTTTTCTTTTTTAGACGGCTAGGAAGCATCCCAAAAAATTTAATAGTATTTTAAACTTCAAAGTATCTAGTACTATTCTAGGACAAAAAAATCGATTAAATAAGACTTAGAGTGTGAATCATTATCCAATTAACTTGTTTAAGTGAATAATAAAAACAACATATGTATACATTACATAAGCATAAACGTAACAACATCTGTCGGTGTCCCCACCCACTCTCATAGGTTTTGAACCCATCATTGTCCGGGGTCAAGGTTTAAGAGACCGAAGGGTTTGCTAAAGTCATCGATTCGAAATCTTTCAAGTATTAGAAACTCTTGTGAGAGTCAGTTCATATGAAATTTTGCTCTGGCATTAAGGCTCAGTTTAGATGTCTCGTAATCTTTTATAGGAATAGTAATTCGATAGCTAGAGTAATTATATTCCGACGTTTGAATTAATTAAGTAATTTTCTCTATAAATTATTTATTTTGAAAATATCCTAAAATCAAACGTTTCCTTTTAATATTGATCGAGCCAGGAATCCTAGATACACACGAGGGATGGGAGGGATCAAATTCTTCACGTATTTAGCGATGTGATTCCTCTTGGATTGGGAGATCAGTAATCTCATTCTCATTCTTACTCTTCACAAACGCAGGAATGTTAGAATTCCAGAATCACATTCTCATTCCTTAATAAGATATCTGTCATCCAAACACAGCCTAATTACACTTCCCGCAAACGGGTGATAGGATTGGACCGTTAGAATTAGTCAAGAAAAAACGTTAGTTGTTGTGACCAATAGAGTTATAAAAAAATTAAACAATAGAGACTTTGTTACATCATCATTAGACATTAGCACATGGACTAAAGTATCTAACAATAATACTATAGTACGTAGGTTAGCGAACTCTACAATTGACGCGTAACATTTTTTATCCAACTCATCATCTCACCAACCACCACCTTTGACAGTTTGGATATCACTTGTTTTGACGAAAAGAATCTAAAGAATATAAATTGGAGTTGGAAAAAGTCTCCACGAGAAACAAAAAGACAGTGAAAAATCATTTAGTTCGATGTATGTTTGTCTCTGGTGAACTTCGTGGGACTTTCGGTCAAAATTTCTATTTTTCGATTTCTCTTATCGAACTCGAATTATTAACTTAAAAAATTGACATACAACAAACATAACTTTCATATTTTTTTGAAAATTTTCAGGTATATTAGCTTTTTGGGGGCCAGTTCATATAGAGCAAAGCTCTAGCTTTAATCCAAACACTCGCAAATGAACAGCAAAATCTGTCATGTTCGGCTAAATAAGCCAAGTGGCTTCTTTTTTTTGTCCTTATTCAAATTTTTTTCGTATTTGTTAGTTTGTCGTTAATTTTTGAAGAATTATTGTATCGACATTACGAGAAGAATCTACAAAGTGAAAAATTATTATCGAAATCATTTTTTTAATAAAGACGAAAATAAGCTAATAAGCCAATTTTTTCGTCTTTATTAAAAAAAGTTGATTTCGATTATAATTTTTTACTTTTTAGATTCATCTCGTCATGATCCCCAAAAAATTAACGACAAACTAACAAATATAAAAAAAAAATTGAATAAGGACAAAAAAATAAGCTGGCTCCATTCTAGAAAGGAAAATAAGTACTTATTTTTTAAGAAGACAATTTCAAACTCAAAAATCATGTGCTTACGCAATTTATTTTGCTATCAATATGGATCTTGTTTGATAGATTTCATTGAGATCTTTAATATGGTGCAAAAAAAATTAAAAAATTATTTTTCATTTGCATTATTTTTGAGTTTGAAAATGTGAAATAAGTACTTATTTTTTAAGAAAGAGTTCTGGGACGGAACTTTAGCTTATTTAGCCGAACCGGTTAATCTCCGGGAGCAAGTTGAGATGCGCGTAAACTGGAGAGTAAAGAAAAACCATGACCTGGTTCAGTTCGGGGAAAAAATTGAAGTTGTCGTGACCACGATATAACGAACCAACGGCCAGCAATCAAAGCCGTCCAATTTTTAATTGATGAGCACTTGGTCCCACGTTTTGTCTCTTTGTCCACCTACCCCATGCATATGCCCACATGCTCTCACATTATCTCCTTTGAAACTTTCAAAGCCTCCCCCAAATGGTACTTGTTTTTCCTATACTCATCGAAGGATGATGCTATGGTGTCCCCGGTCATTTTGGGGACACCGTAATTTTTGGCATAACAGAATCCTTGCAAGCATAACAAAAATTATTACAAGTATAATAGAACCATAACATGGCATAACCAAGGCATAACCAAAAACCAATCAAGATATAACCAAAAATCAACCAAGGCATAACCAACCAAGTTATGCCTTGTTATGGTTTTGGTTATGCTTATAATGGTTTTGGTTATGCTTGTAATGAATTTGGTTATGCTTATAATGGTTTTGTTATGCCAAAAGTTACGGTGTCCCCAAAATGACCGGGGACACCGAAGTCATTCCCCTCATGGAAACTTTGTTTTCTAATAACAATCATGCTGCTTTCCAAAAACATAACAATCATGATACTTGCACACATTTAGAGAGTGGCCGAGAGGCTTGTTCCAAGCATTTCCGTTTTAATAATGCATTGGTAAAACTTCTGTACAAATATTCAATTTAATCGGACATCGATACATACGTAAATATTTCGCTAACTCTTTTGCTTATTTATAAACAAAAAATACAATTGTTTGCATGCATCTCAAAAATTCAAAAATTATATACATATATTTTGAACGGAAGTTGAAAATAAAATATAATTTTTTTGAAAAGAGACTCTTTTTAAACTCCTCGTGTGGCGAACAAGACAATTATTTTTAAACTTGGAGTAGTAGTTTGATTAGGGTGAAAAAAGTTGGGAGAAAATGAAGTGGAGTGAAAGTTTTTTTTGAACAGCAAAAGAAGTTTTCATTAATCACAAATATGCCAATATGAAAACAGTACAATAGCAAAAACGAATGCATCGAGAGAGTTTCGAAGAGTATTATACTCTCCTAGTGCCACAACTCATATCACTTAACCTACCCCTCGGCCTCTTGATTTTTCAAAATAAAATAGTTGACAAAAATCTAACAAAACACCTAAAGCTTAATTCTCACAAACCAAAGAAAGCACATCCTTTTAATGTCCCACCCAAACAAGCCAAACACAACTAATGGGCTGAGGTCCAAGCTCCCAAACCCTAGCCAATCGCAACCGCCGACATCACGCCGGGAAACCTTCACCGAACGCCACCTTGTTTGAACCCCATCTCGTCCTTGTCTGAATCCCAACCACCTCAATCGCTATCGCCTCCTTCGTCGCCGCCAAAATGCCTACTCCCCTGCCATCTCCTCCACCGCAGAAATCTGTCGCTGGACAATGCCATCGCTGCCTTATTTGAGCCCCCACCACAAAAAGTTAGTTAATATTTGGAACTCTTGAGTTCTATTTTAGAACTAAGCACCGGAGAGGAGAGGGTCTGCTGATCGGGTGCAAAGCGATCGATTTCATCTCAGTAGGGACAATTGGGATCGAATCTGAGCGTATACAAATATGAACCGTCTATTACTCAATCTCGTCCTTGTTTGAATCCCAACCACCTCAATCGCTATCGCCTCCTTCGTTGCCGCCAAAATGCCTTCTCCTCTGCCATCTCCTCCACCACAGAAATCTGTCGCTGGACAATGCCATCGCTGCCTTATTCGAGCCCCCCACCACAAAAAGTTAGTTAATATTTGGAACTCTTGAGTTCTATTTTAGAACTAAGCACCGGAGAGGAGAGGGTCTGCTGATCGGGTGCAGAGCGATCGATTTCATCTCAGTAGGGACAATTGGGATCGAATCTGAGCGTATACAAATATGAACCGTCCATTACTCAATTAAGATTCAAACCATCAATTGCCAAGATAAACGGTCGAATTGACTACTGTGCACCAATTTGCAGAGTGTTCCTTGACAACATCCCCTCCCATTTTACAATTAACCACTTTTTAATCACTTTTTGGTGTTTAGAAGTAGCAAATGCCTATAGTAATTTTAACAAGGGAAATGATTTTGTCATTCTCTTTTTCGATAACGTCACTCTCCTCCAAATATATTTTTACACAAAAAATATACTTGTAGGAAAGTAACGTAAACAAAAAGAGATCGGCAAAATCAGCGGCCTTTCAACCAAACCATTGGACACGGTCACAAATACTCTCTCTCACACGCATATATAAATCCACTGTCCACGATATCCCTCTCTCCCACCAAAACTCCCAACTCCCCTGTGCTCGCTCTCGTTCTCTCTCTCTCTCTCTCTCTCGGATCCATTTCAATTCCATCAATTCTAGGGCTTTTGTTGAAATTAAGCGAAATCACATCTACCTCTGTGAGAAGTAGCATTATTTGTAGTTCAGCATTCTAAAAAATTCCAACTTTTTAGTTTAATTGAATTTTCCTCGTGAAATTTCGTTCCAAGGACGCAACAATAGCCCAATTTTCGGTGAAATTCGTGGGTTATGGGTAATTCATCTTTATAATGGTTTTTCCTTGACTCTTTGTTGCTTGTTTTCGTTGTTTTTCTTGGTTAGCAATCCAAATCAGCGTTGACTTTCAATTTTTGCAATCTTGGAGCTAGGGTTTTTGACTTGAATTTTCTAGTTCATGAAAAAAAAGACCCTGCTTTTTCTATCAATTGCTCATTGTTCAGTTTCTTTGTCCATTTGCTAGGTTGAGCTTTACAGTAGATATATACAGATATGTATATGTATGAATAGGGTTGTATAGGGAATATCATCAATGGATAAAAGGGCTAAGGATTTTGGTACTGTGAAAAGTAGCTCCAAAGTTAAGCCCTTGCTTAGTGTAGGCTCGGAAAAAATTCAATTGAACGGAGAGATAGAAGGGGATGAGGAGAAGGTGTTGTTGTTGCCACCTCGGAGAGGTGGGATGTCGAAAAGTCCGGGGAAGCCGCGGCTGAAGGTGCAGTGGAACGATAAGGATGGGAGTAAGCTTGCAGAGGTAGTGGAATTTCAAAGAAGGTAATGCAATTTTTGCAACTCCTTTAAGAGATTTGGATAATGTAGGAGTAGGTCTAGTTATAAGAACTTTTGATCTTTCAGTTTGTTTATATGGATTGGAAAAGTTATTGAGTTGTTTGTTGTCTGAAATTCAATAGATTGTGGCTATAACCTGTTTACGACCAGGTAGATCCGGCCTGACTTGCTGTTATTGGATATAAAACCCAGATTTCTTATCTAAAGTTCTAATGTACATATTTTGGGTATTGTGTTATTTATACGCTTTCGGAGTTCTAAGCTAGCAGAGGTAGTGGGATTTCAACCAAGGTTTCTACTTTTGCAATTCTTTTAGTGTGTGTTTTGGGTTGAGTCAACCTGAACTGGTTATGTTTCTAACCAGTTTGCCACCCAATAGGTCCAGCCGGTTTCTGAAATAGAGTTTTCCAAGGCAATGGGTTTGCGGTTTCTTGCTATATATAGGTTTTAGGGGCTCTATGGTTTTTGATGTGAGATTCCTCAGTTGCTCTTCACCTTTGGATGTAGGATTTAAGCTAACGATGTTAACCTTAGTGCTATTGTTGATTGGTTTGTTTTATTTTTGTCATAACATTTTGGTTGTCAGTTTTTGGGTTAAAAAGCATTTATCATTTTTTGTTGATCTCTGTGGAAGGAATGTGACATTTAAGACACCTGTGGATTGGAATATGTAGCTGCATCTTTTGTTGGAGATTACAAAACCAAGGGCTTTCTTATTAACTATTAAGGGAAGAGCCAAAGAGCACAAATTCATTCAAAATGAATGTGAAAGTAGTTATGTGGTTTTGTCTTTAAGTCTACGGTTATTCTGATATTTTACTTAAGAATTAAGCCCTCTTGATAGTTCTCATGTGTAATTACTGACAGGGAGGGCAGCTTGAATTCTCCCTGTGTCTTGGAATCAACATATAGTCCAAAAGTAATCTGCAGTCTGTAATCTAAATCCAGCTTCAGTTCTATCGGCTTAAGCGTGTGCGTGTGGCACTTCTTTTTCTAGTAGGGTGTAAGGGTTCAGAATTTTCTGGTGCTTACGTGCTGTAAAGACTTGTTTTATTTTCCCTACCATTTTATTCTGCTTCTCATTCTTCATGTTTGAATTTAATTTCAAGTCACGGTCTTTCTGTCTTTACATATTTCTGACTTCACTGTCATAGTGCCATGAAATGAGATATCAAAACGCCAAGCACTTTAATTTTTTTTGATAAGTAAATAATTATATTAAAGAGGCATTAAGGGAATGCCACCCGTATAAAAAAGGCCCTATACACCACCTAGGGAAAGGACAACTCAAACCACTCTAGAAAATGATCAAGGGAGGGATTATACTCTCCCTTGTCCCAACTATACAAACTACTAACAACAAAACTTTTAATTTTAAACAAAGGCTTTTCGACCCCTTCAAAACGTCTCGAATTCCTCTCATGCCAAATAGTCACAACTCAAACCTAAGCACTTTATGAGTCCCAACTGCAACTGCTGAAAGAGTTCTTATACTCTTTTGTCAATGAAATGCATGAAGAACTTGTTTAGCCAAATGAGTGATCAGTGGGGGGATGAGTATGCGGTTACTTACATGAAAATGTGTGTTTACTATTATAATTAAGGATAGTATCATGTAGCTTGTTCACAAATGAAAACTAATCACGCACGGTCGTAGTAAGTGTGCATACATGTTATGTAGAAGTTGATTTTGATAGTGCTTAGTGATACTATAAATTTGATGTGATGACATTCATATTGCCGTGTTGAATGACATTACTAACAACTGCTTCGAGAAAGTACGTATACTTGTGTGATGTTATAATAGTCGGAAGAAACTTTTGCTACTCACTGGAGATTCTTTACACTCATTGGTAGAGCAATAATAAATGATGCTCACTTTATCCATTACTTTTTATTTGTGGAAAGAACACTTTATTATTCTGGAAAGATTAAAGGTGAAAATCTTTTCAGAAGATGGTGATTTAGCAAAGTGATTGACTAGTGTAATGAATACCTTTCGAATAGACACTTTGCTGAAACTTTGTTTTCCTTTCTGTGCCTCCAGTGATGCGAGTGACTCTGATGATGAAGATTCAGATTCCTGCATATGTGCCATAATGTAGACCTTATTCAATTTTACCGACTCATTGGCAAACTCCTGGTGGACAAATGAAAGGGATTCCTCCCGTCCCCTCAATTTCATTGCGATTATAGTAGACAGATTGCGGAATTTTTGAACTTCCCGCTGTGAAAATGGACGAAAGGTTCCCGTTAACCAGTACAGCAGTTTCTGAAGTGTAGGTGGCATATTTCATACAAGCTACCATTTGCTGAAGGTAGATTATTTGTTCACGGCCTTTTAGTCTTCTTAGCATTGAGAACGGGAACTGATCTCTATGAGATCTGGGTTTGATTCATTTGTCTGATAACTTTAGCTGAATCCCTGTGTAGATAAAGATGGTGGCAATCTTTTGTGCCCATCGTATGTATGTACTCTGTAATTTGTACTTCTTATTTTCTATTGTCAGTCTCGATATTTAGATTTGTGATTGATATTTCATCAATGAGTATTCTGTGTATGATCATCGTGTGTAATAATACAGCCGGTTCTTCTCTTTCGTTCTTTGTTTGTCTGTCGCTGGAATTGCTATTTTTACGGGTTACGAATCATTTGTACAAGGCATGCTGTCGCTGCTTCTCGCCTTACCAAAATAATTCATGGGATTTGACAAGAAGTTGCATTGTTTTTCAGTCGCACTCATCACCTAAGAGTATCAACTATCATGTACCATAGTTTTGACGATTAGTAGCAAGTTCTGGGTGTGGATCTTTTGGAGAACTTTCATGTACACCGTAATAATGTTTTTGCACGGTAATGCTACACACAACTTTAAAACACAACTGTGTTTGGAATCGTTAGATGCACATGAATTTACATGTACCGAATGGTTCTGAACATAATTGTGTCTAAAGTCGTGGTTTAAAGTTGTGTGCGTACACATAATCTGTAATACGTCAACACGTTATTGCAATAAGACGCAAATTATATTCGGATGACAGTAATCTTAAAGAGGAAATGAGAATTCGTAGCTTGACCTCATTCATCCTCATATGGTTTGGGTTTGGACTGCAGATCTTCGCTGGCGCTCTTTATTCTCGCAATCACAAATTTTAGTTGTTTGAGAGATTTTTAAAAGATGTTTTCATGCTCATGCTCTTGCACCCGCTCATTATGTGGCTTAAGCTGGGCCAATTATCCCCCCAAATGCAGAGTAATTATTTCATACCCACGGGCCGGTACCTCAAATTTTTCTCCACTTTATTTGTGTGGGCTTCACACTTTTTATCTTGTAGAAAGAGTTCGGGGTATCACGTGACCGTGACCAAACTAATAAATAAAATTCTTCCAAAATACGACTGTTTCACACGGTCTGGGCTTGGACAGTTGGACCGCAGATCCTTTACTAGATCGCAGCAGCCAACCACCGCCAAACCATCTCAACCCTCCAACCCACCCAATCCCATCCGTCCATCTTAGATTACTACTTCCCCACTCTCTTCTTGTATTATCCTCCCACTTTAACCTATTTCCCTCTTTCCTTCTCTCTCCTCACATCACCCAGTCGCCGTTTTCCTCCACAAACCCTCACTCTCTCTCTCCAACATCTACAAACCAACCCCACACACAGACACATACAGAAAGGGAGAGAGAATAAGTGATGGACTCAGACCAGGGAAAGCTCTTCATCGGCGGGATTTCGTGGGAGACCACCGAGGAGAAGCTGAAGGACTACTTCGAGGCCTACGGCGCGGTCTTGCAGACCGTTATCATGAGAGATAAGCTCACTGGGAAGCCGAGGGGGTTTGGGTTTGTCGTGTTTGCAGATCCGTTGGTCCTCGATAGGGTTCTTCAGGACGCGCACACCATTGACGGCAGAACGGTAAGATTACGGCTCGATTCGGGCGTTTTATGGGTCTTTTATTCGTTTTTGTTTGTGGGTTTTTGTACTTTTTGATGTGTTTTTTGGTTGGTTTAATGGGTCTAGTCTTATATGCCATGTTACGGTGAGATTATGCCTCGATTCCACCATTTTATGTGTCTTTTGGTGATTTTGGTTTGTCGGTTCTTGTTCTTGTGATGTGATTTTTTGTAGGTTTAATGGGTCTGGTCTTGTATGCCATGGTACGGTGAGATTATGCCTCGATTCCACCATTTCATGGGTCTTTTCGAGATTTTTGTTTTTGTACGTGCAATGTATTTTTTCGTGGGTTTAATTTGTATGGTCTTATGAGCCATGGTAGATATATGTACTTGTTTAGATACGTATATGGACTGTGTCTGTAGGAACTAGGAACACTTGAATAGTAT
>BPLS01011895.1:0-16132 GCA_019656275.1 Rhododendron kiyosumense | reverse complement strand
CTTTTTTATTTCTTTATTTTTGGATAAGTTAAAACTTTGAATAACATACTGTTCCAGAACAGAAAAAAATTCTTATTTTTTAAGAAGGCAATTTCAATATCAAAATATGCAATATGGATCTTGTTTGAAAGATCTCATCGAGATTTTTTATATGATGCAAAACAAAATTAAAAAATTATTTTTTATTTACATTATTTTTTAGTTTGAAAATATGAAATAAGCTGCTTATTTTTTAAAAAGGTTTCTGAAACGTGCTCTAAATCAACCAAAATCAATAAGATTGAGGTCAAAATTTCATTACAACGCAAACTACAGCTGTACTGCATGATTAAAGCTTTTCTCTGGTAAATCTTATGCGTTTAATTCATACCATCTTGTCTTGTTTATTTGCACACCCACATTCCATTCCATGGTATTATGGATATGTTACTTAGTAATAGTATATATCCGAATTGATCAGTCGTATGTTCACTTTCATTTTCTTCAAAGTACTCTCTCTTTTTTACTCTACTTTTTATTTCTATAAATTAATTTGTTGGTCTCTTCTAAGTCAGTATTTTCAATTTCTTTCCAACCAAGGGCGGAACCAGGAATTTATTTCGCCCTGGGATAACCAAAATTTATACATGTGAACCAAAAAGAAGGCAAACTCGTATATAAATATATAAATGTTTAAAAATAAACAAAACAAAAGTACAAAAGAGTTTTTCCTCACTTTTTATTTTGTTGTTCCGTTAGAGTACGTATGCTAGAGTAGCAAAAATTAAGTACTCCATTTTTCAATCCGTTTGAATCAGTGCGGAGATCTTATTTTTTTATCATATTGTTTTAAAAAATCATAATTAATATTTTCATCTAGAACTCTCATAATGAAGTATCTACCCTATAGGATCCCAAATAAAGAGCAGAAACTTGATTACAAGAGCTCTAGAGACAAAAATTAATTATGACAATTTATAATAAAATGATCAAATAAATAAGATCTTCATTCCGTTCAAACAGATTGTGGATTGAGCTAGGCTGAATGAGAGGATGGTGAATTGGGCTAAATTCATTTGGAATGAAACTTTACACATAATTTTTTTTTTTTTAATTCTTAGGAATTGCACCTAGGCTATAGCCTAGTGCAGCCTTATGGTACTTCCGCCATTGTTTCCAACCTTCCAATTTAATTATACACAAGTTCAAGAATTTTTTATTTACAATTGAAAAACATTCAACATCTCATTGTGATCACATGAATGTACGTGGATGCATGAGAGCTTCAAAATGACGAATGGAGAAAGAAAAAGGAGTAGTTGAATTGGAAGCTGTTAGTCAGAGGAGAAAAGGCTGGCCGGGAGACATGAGATTGCACGATTGGTTATTACAAATTACTATAATAAGAAGGATAAAAACGTCTATACCTACTTTTTATGAAGTGGGTTGGGATATTCAGCTGTCAGGTTTGTTTCAAACGAACTAGGTTACCAGTTTTTTGGCATAATCAAGTACGCCATTCAAACCGAAAACAAACGAAAACAAAATTCACCAATCTCAAACCAATAATTACATACTATTAATGAACATTCTATATTACATGAGAGAGAGAGAGAGAGAGAGAGAGAGAGAGAGAGAGAGAGAGAGTGTCCCAAAATATCATATCATCATAGTTACCATATATATATATATATGTCTTCTTCCTGCAAACTTCATCTTCAAACGTAGGGTTATCAAGTTCCTGGGAAAAAAATATCGAGAGCATCAAAGTTAAACAAAATAAAATATTCGATAAGACATATATTTTCCGAATAAGAAATTAATGTACTCATATTTTACATCCATTCTCTGATAATATCGATCGTTGTCTTACTTTTTTTCTTTTTTTGAACCGGATAACATCGATCATTCTCAACTCTATTCAACACTTTATTCTCGACCAAAACATTGAAAGAATTTGAGATAAGAGGAGAGAGATAGACGTAATAGACCTCACAAACCCTAGCAAAATTAAAGACTGTTTAGTGAAATCGGTTGATACAATTTCCACCTCAAGACATAGATCTAAAGCTTCAGTCGGGATTCTAATTCAACACAGTATATCAACCGACAAGTTCAGATTTCGGTTTGAGAGAGAGAGAGACAGAGAGAGAGAGAGTCTTAGACAGAGAAAAAGTGGATTCATATAAAACTATAAACTGAGTATATGAATAAGGGAATATTTAATTACCGGATTAAGACTCATATGCCAAAGATGAGGTAAAGAGACACCATTGAAAAGAGAAATGTGGCGGCCTATGCGATGGTGGTCCCTGTGGCGATGGGCGTCCATCCGATGGGTGGGGTGGAGGCGGTGGTGGTACTGGTGGATGACACCATTTGTGACAAAGAAACGAAATTAGGGACACAATCGTTACAGCAATAAACCCCAGGACAATCCTCCCAGAGCGACCCACGAGGAACGATAGTGCCGATAACGTGGTCCCCGGCTGTGGCGCTGATGCTGGTGAGACGTGAGTTTTTGGTGGAGTGTTTGTTGGTGGTGAATGGCGAGTTTTTGGTGCAGTGCTGTTTGGTGGTGGTGATGGCGGTGAGAAGTGAGTTTTTTTTGGTGGTGATGGTGGCGAGATGTGACCTTCATGTGGAGTGTTTGTTGGTGGTGATGGTGGCAAGATGTGACCTTCATGAGGATTGTTTGGTGGTGGCGAATGGTGAGTTTTCGGTGCAGTGCTGTTTGGTGGTGGCCGTGAGAACCGAGTATTTTGTGGAGTGTTTTTGGGGGGTGATGGCAGCGAGAAGTGAGTTGCTGGTGGCGGTGACGGTGGTGAGAAGTGAGGTTTTTTTGGCGGTGATGGTTGTGAGAAGTGAGTTTTTGGTGGTGAGAGGTAGCTGTGGTGGGTTTTAGTGGTGGAGATCAGAGGCGGAAGTGAGAATAGGAGAAGAATAGTAGCAAATATTGTTCTCTCCATTTTGGGAGGACTGAGGAGGGCTTTGTACTTTTATTTATGGCTCTATATTAGCTAGAGTTCGATATTTATGCCTTCATGTATGGGTGCTACAACTATTAATTTGTTAGTTTGTTTATATGTTAATTATAGTTAACCAGTGGATATATTTGGGCTATTGTTTTCTGTTTTTTGCATAATTAGAATTTTGCAAATGGGGCATTGGCCTTCAAAATTGGATATGAGTTGAATACCGATTTCAAGCCGTGCCTTCAGGTACGGGCATTCGCTAGTATATATATATGAGAGAGAGAGAGAGAGAGAGAGAGAGAGAGAGAGAGAGAGTAGATTGGAAAAAAGGGCCTATCGGCGTTTACCATACGGCTTTCTAAGAAGCTTCCCGACTTCCATGAATCGCTCCACGTCGCTGTGCAAACAGACGGACAATGCCTTTAAAACGGTGTTGTTTCCGCAGGTAAGATAACGTCCGTTTAATCACCGAAAAAGAAAATAACGATCCAGTAGTATTATTACGGAGTATTATTTTTTTTTGGTACAAATCCAGTAGTATTATTGACGAAAACGATACCAGTATATGTCTGTTTAACTGACACGTTTTTTACACTGCTTTTGTCTATTACGTACTCTCAACAAAAGTTCATTCAGAACAAAACGGTTAATCATGGGTCCTACACAAACGATCCAAATCGTTTATTAAATGTATGCTTGATCAAATTCATCAAAATATGAGCCTTACATTTATGTGAAGTAGTAACCACGGCCTCCTCATTAGTATATTGTAATATTGTTCAGAATTCATAGCCGTAGTTTGGAGTTTGTGACATAAAAAGTGAAAAAGAAGAAGAAAAGAGTTGCCACTTGGACAGTTGGGAGAAATGGCAAGTAACCAAGGCCTCCTCATTAGTATGGAGAAATGTCGGTCTTTGAAATACTAGTAACCAAGGCCTCACTCATTAGTATGGAGAAATGTCGGTCTTTGAAATACTAGTAACCAAGGCCTCCTCATTAGTATGGAGAAATGTCGGTCTTTGAAATACTAGTAACCAAGGCCTCCTCAGCCTCCTCACTTGTATGGAGAAATGTCGGTCTTTGAAATACTAGTAACCAAGGCCTCCTCATTAGTATACCGCAAATTACCCGCGCGCACGTCTCTTCCACGGAAATGGAAGATTACGTGACAGCTTTGTTCGTTTTAAAGTTGGACTAGTGTTTTGACGTGTCGCAATGTAATTGATTTGGAGGAAATAAATGTTTATACCGGCGGTGTAAAGAATTTATTTTCTTTCAAGTTTAACCTTATTTTGTTTTTGTTTTTTTAATTATTATCATATTTTTTCTCTTCAATTATTACCCTATTTCTTTAATTATTACTTTCATTTAGGAGTATCTCTTTATCTCTCTCTACTCATTACCCTATTTTTCTCTCCACTTATTACCAAAACTAAAATATCCAAAGATGGAAACCAAACAAAGGACGGTAATGAACTGATGTTTTAACAGCAGAGCCTGTGTTTAAGCAGAGGACTAAAGTAAGGTGTGTCTGCTCCAAATTCATCTAATTCTCGTGCTAAGGGCACAAAGACACGGTCTTGATTGAGTGTATTGCATTTCCAAGACGCCATAGACCCTTTCATGCATAATATGGAAATAAATGCATAGTTCTAACGTGCTTTCTACATGAATGTCTAACCAAAAAATATCGGACGCATGTCCCGTAGTCTTACCCAAGTATTTGGTGTACGATAATGTATAGAAATTTTGAAGAGTCCATGTAACATTGAGCACGATACGGATTGGAACAACACAACCCCTCGGACTTTTTCCTTAATTTTTAATATGCAAAGTGCAAGAAAGATTTCACCATTTCACAGCAGTAAATACTATATGAAGGAACTGTCTTAATTAAATGGGTTCAGCACATAGCTAGACTATGCAACATCAAGTGGTCTAACTGATTCATATAGTAGGTGAAGAGTCACAACTGCCAATGGTCAAACTACTGAATTCTCAATTAATACAAGTCAAAAACAAAGAAAAAGTGTTACTTCAAAATGATAACAAAGTAGCCAAATATGATACCTCCGTCCAACCTAGAGGATTCCTTGAACAATCAATATGGCAAATGAAAACAAAGTACGTAGCCAAATATGATGCCTCCGTCCAACCTAGATGATCTCCTGAATCCCCCAAATAATATCTTTCAATCAATAATATTTTTCGGAGGTTTGGAAACTTTATATAATAAAACTAATTATAAACTATCAAACAAGATCTATATTATATATTTTTTGAGATTCATATTGAAAGATATAAGGAATTGAAATTAGCACAAATATAAAAAATTGTTGTCTAATTGGGATAGAGGAAGTACAATATTTGATATATACCAATAATTGGGGGCCCAAAATTGAAGGCCCTAGGCGATAGCCTTGTGGGCCTGGGCCAGCCCGGCTCTAGCTCTTTATAAATAAAACGTGTTTGGACCAGTTTGTGCGCACCTCGACCGATTTCTGACCATTGTCCTATTATGATTTCGGATGATAACCGTGATTGGGGTCCGCGACCTTTTAGGTTCCTGAATATGTGGTTGTCTAACCCCAATTGTTTAAAGGTGGCGGAAGAAACTTGGAACAAAAGTCAGGTGGTTGGGTGGGCAGGTTTTATTCTTCTACAGAAACTGAGGGCAATTAAAGATAGGCTGAAAGTGTGGAATAAGGAAGAGTTTGGGGACATTAATTGTGCGTTGGTAGCGGCCGAGTCTGAGCTTAACCGTCTTGATGTTTTGGCTGAGGATAGACAACTTTCCACTGATGAAAAAGCAGCGAAATGTAAGGCGAAGTCTGAATTTTGGAGATTGTCTAAAACGTCGGAGTCGCTGTGGAGGCAAAAGTTGAGGGTGAATTGGTTGAAATTGGGGGACAAGAATACCAGATTTTTTCAAGCTATAGCTAATAGCAGGTACAAGCGGAACATGGTGGGTTCGATAATGGTGAATGGAAGGATGTTGGAGGAACCGTTAGAAACCAAGGAAGCTGCTGTTGACTACTTCAGCAATAATTTCTCTGAAGAGAGGAAATGCCGAGCAGTTTTGGGGGGTGATTTCCCTAGATTTTTGTCTCAAGATGCAACTTGTGAACTTGAAAAAGAGTTTGAGGAAGGGGAAATCATGGCAGCTTTGAAAGGGTGCAATAATCTTAAGGCTCCAGGTCCAGGCGATTTTAATTTTTCTTTCGTAAAGAAAGGTTGGGCTTTCATGAAGACAGTCATCCTGTAATTCTTTTCAGAATTCCATGTACATGCAAAGTTAACCAAAGGTATAAACTCTACTTTTGTTGCTTTGATCCCTAAGGTTGATTGCCCCTCTTCCTTTAGAGAATATAGGCCTATAAGCATGGTAGGCTGGATATACAAAATCCTCTCAAAAGTGCTAGCAAACAGGTTGAGAGTTCACATTGCATCTGTCATAGGAGAGACTCAATCTGCTTTTATAGGAGGTAATTAGCTTTTGGACGGGGTTCTTGTTGCTAATGAAGTTATCCATAGCTGGAAGAATAAGGCTAGAGGAGGTCTGCTTCTGAAATTGGACTTTGAAAGGGCGTATGACTGTGTTAATTGGGGTTTTTTTGTTGGATATGCTTAAGAAGGTGGGTTTTGGAGACAAATGGTGCAGCTGGATCAAAGAGTGTTGCTCGTCAGTATATATGTGTATTCTAATTAATGGGTCAGCTACGAAGGAGTTCAAAACACAAAAAGGACTTCGGCAAGGGGATCCCATATCTCCATTTCTATTCAATATTGTGGTGGAGGCGCTCAACATTATGCTAGAAAGAGCGAAGGTGAGGAACTTTATTAAAGGGGTTGTGATGGGTTGTAATGGGCTGGTGTTAACACACCTACAGTTTGCGGACGATACGATATTGTTTTGTAACAATGACAAGGAGGAGATGTGTAATATCAAAAGGATTCTAAGGATCTTCCAACTGATGTCCGGCTTGAAGATAAATTTTTCGAAGAGCTCTCTTTGTGGCATTAATGTAAGTAATCTGGAAGTGGACGCCCTTGCGTATGTGACGGGATGCAAAGTTGAAAAATTGCCCATCAAATACCTTGGCCTGCCTTTGGGAGCTAACCCAAGAAATATTAAAACTTGGGATCCAGTTATTGAGCGAACCCAAAAGAAGCTGAATATTTGGAGAAGTAGATTTATGTCTACTGCAGGTAGGCTAAATCAGCTCAACTCCAATATGACCAACTTGCCTATTTATTTTATGTCGGTCTTTAGGATGCCAATAGCAGTGGCAAAAAGTTGGAGAAGCTACAGCGTCAATTCTTTTGGGGTGATACGGTTGATAAGAAGAAATTACATTTGATAAAATGGGAGGGTATAACAAAGAAGAAGGAGGCAGGGGGCTTAGGGGTGAAGAGGCTCTTGGAACGAAACCTAGCTCTGCTTGCTAAATGGTGGTGGAGGTTTAGTAAGGACATCGATTCTTTGTGGGTGAAGGTGGTGAGGTCGAAATACAAATTGGATCAAAGGAGTTGGTTGCCGGAATACCCAATGAGAGGCTCAGTTTCAACTGTGTGGAAGGATATTTGTGCGGTGGGTGATCCTAGTTCAAGCATCGGAGGAATTGTGCAAGAGGGTTCCAAAATAAAAGTCTTTTCGGGCAATAGCACTTACTTTTGGAATCACAATTGGTTGGGTCCATTTACGCTCAAACAAGAGTTCCCTAGATTGTTCTTGTTATCTACTCAAAAAGACGAGGTGATTAGTAATATTTGGGATGGTTTGGATTCTGGAAACTGGAGGCTGAATTTTAAAAGAAGTTTACGAGATAGGGAGAATCAACAGCTATGGGCTTTGAAACAAAGATTGCAATCTTATGTTATGAACCCGTCCAAGTCTGACTCATTATTATGGAGGTGGACAGAGGACAAGAGGTTTACGGTTAGATCTGTATATGAGCAGTGGGAATTGCTAACTCAAGATCGGAATTCATTCTTGGGTTCGATTTGGAAAAATTTGTGCCCTCCGAAGGTGGAAATATTGGCTTGGATGGTTATTCAAGAAAGGATGGCCATGAAGTCCGTTCTAATCAATAAGAATATTGTGCTAAATGATCAAACTTGTCCGTTGTGTTCGTTGTGCCCGGAAACGCCCAACCATTTATTCCTCCATTGTAAGTTCTCCTGGACTATATGGTCTCAAATTTTGGATTGGTGGCATTTTATTTGGGCTTGTCCTCCTTCGATAGTTGGGGTGGCGAGTTGGTGGTTTGATTCCAATTTTCGTAACTTGGAAAAACATATTTGGGAAGCCTGTTTCTTTGCGATGATCTGATCAATTTGGATAATGCGGAATAGGATCGTATTCCAGAGTGTGGCAATCAGCTCTGAGGAGGTAGTGGACCTAATTAAGTACAGGGTGGCCATGTGGATGAAGGTTAAGTTTGACATTAAGGTATATTCGATTGAGGAGTTCAAAGGGTATTTAGATGGTATTCGAGTGTTAAAATTGTAATCTTTGAGGTGTTTCTCATCCAATCTCCTGCTGGATGAGTTTGGTTTGTTTCGCTAAGTTTGAGCTATATGCTCCCAGCTTTTCCTCTCGATGTATCCTTTCGAGTTTAATAAAATTTCCTTTTGCCGAGCAAAAAAAAACTACAGAGCCTCAAAGATAAAAATCAGACATAATCCTTAGTGATCCTAAAATTTGAGATAATTAACATCCGTAGAATTCGAATATGCGATCTCATAGTCAAGCACTGTACAATTGCTTTCTCATGGCCCGAGGGCCGAAACAAATATACTCAATAAAACGTGTCTAGAAGCACACGTGCATCAACTTGACGCAAAAGGGCAAGCAGCTTCCTTAACCTAATTAAATTAGTTCTGAAATTTGACATTTTCCAAAATCTCAAGGGGGACAAAGATTTTAAGCGGGAAGCCCTACCGCTTACCAAATATACTCAATTTCCCCTTAGTATTTTGTTGTCGGCATTCTAGGAATTTATTGGCAGCGCTACAGCCACCGCATATTGTGTGGGGCCCACTCCGGGTGCCGCATTGATGATCTGATCCATTCAATAATTTTAAAAAAAAATTTGAGCGGGCATCATGAAATATCAGCTCGATCAGATATGTGTAGGTGCTCGGATCAAACTTTTCATTTTTGGAAAATCGAAAAAAATAGAAAGATTGGTTTTCTATTGTACAAAAAGATGAGAAGCTTGATCTGAGTACCTACACATATCGCATCGAGCTGATGTTTCGTGACACCAACTCAGTTTTCTTTTTCAATTATTGAACAAATCAGATCATTCTTGCGGGATCCGGAGTGAGCTCCGCACGACGTGCAGTGGCCGGCCACCGCATTTTGGTGCGGTTGCGGTAGACTTTCTATTGGCAGCGTTCCCCTAGGCATTTATTGTCAGTTGTCGTCAAAAATTCCCCCTACGAATTGGTTGGCAATATTCCCCTAGAATTTATTGCATGTTAGTTGTCATCAAAAATTTCCCCTCCGAATTTATTGGCAGTTGTCATCAAAAATTTCTTCTAGGTAACTGTAGAAGTAGTTAAATAAGAAAGCACTATAGGCAAATAAGGCGGCTGTTGGATGCGGTTTTTGTTTTTAGTGGTTTTTTTTGTTTTGTTTTCGGTCATAATTTTGTACTTTGTAGACTCCTCTCAATGAGATAGATAATTCATTCAAAAAATATCACTCGAATTTAACAAAGATTCAGGAAAAATGAAAAACATACAAAAAAAAAAAAAAAGGTTTATTCTTGTGATACCAAAACACCATTTTACTTTTCCTTTCACCACATTCTCATTTCTGATGATTCCTTCATTTTCCACTCCCATTCCATTTCAACTTCCACAAGAAGCAGCTTATAAATAAATAAATAAATATATAAAACCTCCCACGAGCTTCCTATTATGAAAAAGCAAGAAAGAAATAGAAAAGGGGCTATAGTTAATGAACATAAGCGCACGGAACTTTTTTTTGGAAAAAGGATGTTTTTTATTTTACTTCTTTTAGAATTACTTCTCTCTGCTAATATAATAATACATCAATGGGAAAGAACCAAAAGGGTCACGCCATCTATTTTTTTTCCCAGCAAAACAAGGGTAATAGAACGAAACTATTGGTAATATACTAATAGGACAAAAAGAAGAAAAAGAAAAAGAAACATAGCAGGTGGATGACATACTTGATGAATTTTACAAAATAAACAATTTCGATCATTGTTGTGGACATAGGAAGAGCCCACAACAGCCCAAAACTGAACCGGACTGGACATTAATAATAAAACTAGGGGAAAATGACGGCCCATGACGTGTTTTGATAATTAATACCTTTTAAGAATATGTTAGGAACAATTATTAATGAACAAAATGTCCTTGACGGATATTAATTATCAAAACACGTCTTTGGCCGTCATTTTCCCTAAAACTAGACTAGACGCTCCCCGAACTTGTGGGCCACAAGCCCAGTCCATGGTCCAGGAAAGACCAGGCCATGCCCATGCTATGGAATCGAGCTTCGGTTCAATCTTCGGGCCAAATTGGTGGTAGGCCTGGCCCGAGAGTTTCATGGCCCTTAGACCATCTCCAACCCAATTCCCTAGGATTAAAACAACATTTTCTTTAGGGGAATGATTTTCACACTTCTATTTTATCCATTGAACTCTACCTTTTTTTTTTTGTCTTCCATTCATGTAAAATTACTAAGTTACCCTCACCTCTTGAGTCACTTTTCCAAATGAATTGGATTTTCTTCCATTGATGGTGTGCATACCACACACACAATTACCCACAAGAAAAACACACACACACACACACACACACTCAAATTTGGGTGAAAAAATGGGTAAAGATTGGAGATGCTCTTACAATAAGCACAAATAAAGAAACCCCTTAACAAGCCGAGCCGAGCTCGTGAGTTGCTCGATTTGTTTATAGCCTTACACGTCAGCACTAAGGCCCATAAACTCAACTCAGGATGGACAATTTGACACCTTTACTTGAATAAAGAGAAGAAGAAGTGTCAATGGATAATAGGAGAGTGCTAAAATCATTTCTCTTTTTTCTATTCAGAAAATGAATTTAAAGTGTGTTAAAATTTATTAACCAACCAACAGAGAGGGGAAAAAATGAGCAAGTGTAACAGGATATACAGACGACTTCAAAACTCTTCCCCAAAAAGGGAAAAGAGAAAAACAGCAAACCGAAGAATTTTGTCACATGAAAAACAGAGGAGAGGGAGAAATGTTCCAAGCCTCCATAAGCCTACGATTTGGCTCAAAGCGCTCAATGTTTTGCCAACCATGCACTCAAACAAGCTCGAATGTTATCCATAATATTCTGCAAGGGAAACAACCTATAGAAAATTTCTCGACGCAACAAAATATTCTATCATGCTTAAGTTGAGGATTGCTTTTTTCTTATGGTGCGAGAAATTGGAAGAACATTTGCTCTGACGGGACAAATAATGTTGGACAAGTCCAGTCTTGCATTGAGTCCAATTGAGAGCCCACATTGACTATCAATGTTGTTTTCCTTTGAAGAATACTTGTGAGTTGTGATGAGCCCACGGTCCAAAATTGCATCTGCCCCATCTGTACATTTTGTGAGTACTGAGGAGTAGTGAGGGGCCCACCGTCCAAATTTACAAATCTCTCCAAAATTCTGTTTTTGCAAATTCAGTTGTAGTATTGCACAAAACTATTTTTTCCTGAAAGTACATTTTTGTTTGCAATTCTGTAATTAAAATTGCACTGGAACAAATGTACAGATGGATTTTCTGTACAAGTTGATTTGACTCCTTATTAGAAAGAGAGAAGAGGAACAAAAACTAGCCAAAATGCCCAAAAAGTAGGATTTTTAAGTGTTAGAGATATAAGTTCAGTGAGTCGAGCTCCAGCTTACTCGACCTTGGCTAATTGAAAGAACTACCTCAGATATCTAACTCGAGCTGTTTTAGTAAACATTTTTTTTAATCAACATCAATCCAAAAAGAAACCTAGGGCTCTAACAGAATTGTAATTGTATGCCTACGCGATGCATTTGACCATTCACTATTTGTAAATGTGATTTCACTCAATGTTTCATGTATAAAAAGTAAAAAATTGTGAAAATATCCGTTCCAGAACGGGAAATAAATTCTTATTTTTTAAGAAGGCAATCTCAAGTTTAAAAATAATGGACTTATTAAAATCTAAAAATATGCAATATGGATCTTATTTGAAAGATTTCATGGAGATCTTTCTTACGGTGCAAAAAAAAATCAAAAAATTAGTTTTTATTTACATTATTTTTGAGTTTGAAAATATAAAATAAATACTTAATTTTTAAAAAGGTGTTCTAGAAGTAGCCCTTACTTCTACAACTATATATGGGCAAAATTGAATCATTAAGGTTGGTCTTATTTTGGGTCTAATTTGTACAATTTTATTTGGACCAAAATCAAAACCAATTTCAATACCAAACAAATATTTTCGATTGTTTCGCCCGGTTCAATTTTTTTTTTCCTATTGTTATTTCACTCCTAAAAAAAAAAAAGAGTAGTCAGTGTGATTTTGCATAAATAAGAAGAGTATAATTTGAGCTTCCTGCCTCATTTTAAATAATATTCTCAAAATTGGAATTTAATTTGAAAACTCCAGACATAACCCCTTTCCGAAACTAACCTTGCATAGTAAAATCGGCTTCCCATGCCATAGACGAGTTAAAAGAACATGCCGATTTGTGATCTATTTTTGAGCATTACCGATGGAAGGAGCACGAGCAATTAAAAGGCAAACGTCCAAGGAAATCTAATTTTGCTCAATAGAGTCAAGCCCTGTTCCAAAAAGGCTCCTTAAAAAATGGGAAATAATAATGCCAAAACTGATTTTGTTAATACCAAAACTCAAATGCACAAAAGGCTTGTACCATGTGCAATGTACTAGACTTTTATGCACTTGAGTTTTGACACTAACAAAAACAGTTTTGGCATCAACCAAAATAGTTTTATCATTATCACTGCCCTAAAAAAAAGAGTAAATTATACTTAGCCGCCCTCAACTAATCCTCGTTTTTACTTAACCCCCTCTGACTACAAAACCCGACATCGTGCACTCTCTAACTATCCAGAGTTGACATTTAACCCCCTTCTGTTAGGTTTCCGTCCATATGGCAAACGGAAAAAGGCAGTAAGCTTAAATAGAGTGTTTGGATCGAGCACCTACACGCGTCGGATGCCGTTGATTCCCGCGTTAGCCCACTCAATTTTATTTATTTTTAATTTTGTAATTGTCAAAGTGGACCAAAAAGATCCACAAATTGGATGAACACAATCAGTCCCTTAAATACAGACTTAAAAAAACAACTAGAAAGGTTCTTCTGGTTGATACATTTATTTTAAAAGCATTCACAATGAACTAAGTAAAATTGGCTAATCCGAAGTTATCATATCACTTTCTTTATTCATTTAGTGCATGGCTAAAGTTAGCAACTGTGAGCTCCATAATAGCCTAATCAAAATGAATTGACAAAAATTTCAAATTCAACGGTCAGTTTGTTTTTTCCCTTAATCTAATGGTCTTTTTACTCATAAACTTGTACATTTACTTGCATTATGTTAAATTTTGTTGTTTCCTTCTAAATACGCAAACCATGGGACAAATCATTGCAACTGCAAATTTTCAATTGAAAAAATAATTTTTAAATCCGTACATAATGGGATAATCATGGATGTTTTTGTTGTATTTATGGAACTTTTCATTGCAAGTCCAATATAATTGTGAGTTCTGATAGGCCCACGGTCCAAAATTGCATCTCTCCCATTTGTACATTTTGTGAGCTGCGATAAGCCCACGGTACAAAATTACAAATCTCTCTATACCTCTGATTTTGCAAATTCGTATTGCACAAAATCATTTTTGTGCAATTCTGTAAATGAAAATTGCAAGAACAAATCCATAGAGGGATTTCTGTACAAGTGATGTGACTCCCTTTAGAAAAGAAAAGAGGAACACAAACTAGCCAGAATAAGGAGGGTTAAGCTTCAGCTTACTCAAGCTTGGCTCTTGGAAGAACGAACTTGTCCCAAAAAACACTTACCCACTTTTAGGGACATGCATGGGGTCTTGTCTTGGGTTCAGTTCATATGAAGTTTTTCCCCGGCTAATTTGCGGAATCGATCTTTAGAATTGAGAGTCAATTTCGGCGAATACCGAGTTACAAGGGCTTATGTAAATTTTGTCGTGGCAGGATTGTGGAATTGATCGTATGAAATAGTTGGCATATTTTCGGGCTAAACTTTTGGACACTCAGGTTTTTTTCTTTTGATGGACAGAGTTGGAATTACAGAAACGAACCAGTGGGTTCTGTGAATCATCATTTACTCCTGTTTTGGACACTCAGTTGGAATTAGGCCCCATTCCTGAAAGAAAAATAAGTATTTATTTGCTTAAAAGGCAATTTCAAGCTCAAAAATTATGTGCTTACGTAAATAATTTTCATATCAATATGATCTTGTTTGATAGATCTCATTGAGATCTTTAATACAGTGCAAAAAAGTTGAAAAATTATTTTTCATTTACATTAATTTTGAGTTTGAAAATGTAAAATAAGTAATTATTTTTTAAGAAGGTATTCTAAAACAGGGTCTTACGGAACAAGAGAGTGAACGAGGAAAAGCCCTTTGCTCTGCGGAAGGAAAGTAGCCAAGGTACATGTACATGGATGAGATGTGCTAACTATAGTTTGATTATTGCTGTGGTATCTGCATGATTGGTTGTCATGTGCCGAGTCATGTGTTCGATTGGGCGCAGAAGCCAGCATGGATGGCCCTTTCCTATGTTTAAAGAACAAGAGTTAGAGGCAATAACAGACTTAATGGTGCGTTTGGTTGGATGAAATGGAATGTGAATCGGAATGGAATAGAATTGGAGGAATTGAAAATGTAATAATTATTCTCATTCTCATGTTTGGTTATGCTTAGAAATATTCATTCTCATCTCTAATGGAATAGTGTGGAAAGGACTAACATGTGAAAAATTATTTACGTAATCACATGATTTTACTTATTCTAACTCTAATCCCTCACGGGAAAGTTTACAATACACATCTCTTAAAGGAGTGTACCATATGCACCTATTTTATGATTTATTCATAACATTTTAGCATGTTTCGTAACTTTTGTTCTAGAACTCATAACTTTTTAGCAATATGATTCGTAACATTTTCATTATGATTCATAACATTTTAGTGTATCTCATAACCTTTATACGATTCGTAACTTTTTAACAATACGATTCGTAACGTTTTCTCTATAATTCATAACATTTTGAAGGGTGCATGTGATACACACCTAAATAAGGGGTGTGTATTGTAGTTTTTCCCCTCACGCTAACTCTAACTCTTTAAAGGGGCAGTTGACGTTGAGTCTGCAATATTATCCTACGTTAGTTGAATTGATGGTGAGGTGATCCCTGGAATGGCTCCTTCTGCTACATTTTGGTTTTGGTTTTTGCAGGGGAAATATGGAAATCAGATAGGAAAGTGCGAGTAAACTGAAAGAAGTTATGTTTCTAGTTTTTTTTTTTTTTCTCATGTTCTTCTCTTCACACATTTGATATCCCAACACATGTTCGCATCCTTTTTAAAATAACATGCAAAATCTTGGCGGCTACACATTTCTTTCATATGCATAGTGAGATTGTTGCTTGCTTTGCTGCGAGACCCTTTTTATCCAAAGGAATCAGCAACTTTGTTCGATATTTTGTGTTTAGTCATTCCAATCCTGAAAAGTTAATGCATGCCTTGGAATTTGAATCACAATTGTTCAGCAGAATTGAATTCAATCTTTGGAATTGGATGTGGAAGCTATTTCAGGGCGTACTTTTTTTTGAGATATTCTTGAATAACATGTCTTTGGCTTGTTTCCGCATAGCCATGCATAATGTTTGAGAGCACATTTCGATTTGGTGTATAGTATGAAACAACCATCGTATCTCATATTTTGTGATGATTAAATGCGTATCTAATCTTAATGGGGGTGCTTGGTAAATCCATTGTGTCTATTTCAACATGCTACAAGGGGTTAGTCTTTCATGTTTCTAACCATGGAACGTGCAATTCACTACCCAGAATGACTTAAAACTCTTAAGTTGTGGTATGACTCAGCAGTCTTGTTTACC
>BPLS01011893.1:0-24790 GCA_019656275.1 Rhododendron kiyosumense | reverse complement strand
ATAAACTATTAAATTGAAACAGAAGAAATAATAAATTATGATAAAAAATAAAAAAACATTCACAAAGGATAAAAAAATATCAAACGGTTGTCTCTTTTTTGTCCAAATTGTTATCTTATATGAACTCTTTTTAATATTGGCTCATAATTTTATACTTTTTTAATCTCTCTCGTCAAGACGAATAATTAAATTCAAAAATTATGACAAAAAACTCAACAGAAAGTTTCGAAAAATAAACAAATACCGGAAAAAAATTTAGACAAAAACTTACTACTGGTATGGAGATGGAAACACCCTTGGGTTTTGTAACGGTGTGCGGGGACTGGAATCAGGGTGTTTGTGGGTGAATGATCAAAAAGACAAAAAAAAAAAAAAAGGGGGTTTGTGGGTGTCCTCGTGAGTTGGCTTGATCTCAGCAGGGTAATTGGGGGTTTCGTTGTGATGGAGAGGTAGTTTGGGAAGCGCGTTTTGTTAGTGGAAGCTGTTTGTTTGTATGCGCCAGCTGTCGTGGTTTTGTGGAGCTAACTTTTCGAATAGTATTTAGGACTTGAACGACATCTGTCGGGGTTGTTTTTCAACCTGGCGGGAAAGAAAGCTAAAAAGTACGGCGGGAAATCGTAGCTCTTCTTCATTGCTGCGAGAAATCACTAAGGCTCTGTTTGGAACATGTGGAAAGTAAAAGAAAGGAAAGGAAAAGAAAAAAGAAGGAAATTGAAAGGAAAATAGGAAGGAAAATTTACTATTTACTATACATCAAATCTTTATTTTCTTCTCATTTTTTCTTCTAACCAAACAATATGAGGGAAAATTCTTTAATTTTCTTTTTTTTTTCCTGAATTTCAAACAAAGCCTAACTCTTGGACATGTTTGATAAGTGAGTTAGGGATTGGGATAGGATTGTTAATCATATGGTCCGTTTTAACTCTTTGTTTAATTGCACAATAGAGGTTGGAATTAGTAATACCATAGGATTACCAATCCTCTCAGGCCCCGTTTGACAAACTTATTAGACCTTGGGATTGGACTACCAATCCCAAGGGACTATCAATTCTTTGTTTGGGAACCCAAAATGGGTTAGGACTATTAGTCCCTTGGGACTAGTAAGGTGGGGTTTAGGGGGTATTATGAATACCCCGGGGGAGTTGGTATTACCAATCCCAACCCAACTCCCAACACATTCTCATTACCAATTCCTTCTATCAATCCAATCTCATCACAAACAAACATGATATTAATAATCTCATCATCCAATCCCATCTCAAACAAACATACTCATTATTAATCTCTTCTCATTACCAATCCCATCTCATTATCAATCCCAATCCTAATCTCATCTCCTTACGAATCTCATCTATCTAAAACTGTTATCAAACGGGGCCTCAATTCATGAGATTATCAATACCATCTCCCACGAGAGAGGAATTTTTCAGTGCCGAGCGGGTATTGCCTACTTGGCACCCACTCGGCGCACCCGAGCCGTCCAATGCATTTTTGGACGGCACTGAAAATTTTCCCCTCACTAGGTATTACTAATCATATCCCAAGTGATGCAAAATAACTTTCTTGCCCATGCTATTTTCTATTAATACCAATAGTACCATTTTATTACTCACCCACCTGTACGCAAAAGAACTCCTCGTACTTAAAAACACCTAGAAGACTAGACCCAATCATGTTATGTATGATGAACAAAAAACGATGTTCCAAGCCTTCCATAACCTGAGGACCAGAGTCCATTGGCTTTTGCATTATGTAATGCAACATATAGTATTTGTCAAATACTTTTATTCAAATAAAAAAATTTACTTATACCCATGATTTAATCCTTACACAATCAAACACTTACCTGGGATTACATTTAAGATTACTAATCTCATCTTCTTACCAATTCCACATACTTACTAATCCTATTTAATCCAACACACTTATCAAATGTGGTTAAAGCATCCACGTCAAGCTCTTTACATTTTGGATAAAATTACACTTTAAAAAGTCACTTTATTACTTTAATTACTCACTTTTAAAATGTCCATTGCATTAGACTCTCTTTATTAAAATTGTCCCCATTAAAAATATTGTTTCTTTTTTTAAGAATAAAAATAACAAACCAAACCCTATTTGATTTTAGACTATTTATAAATTAAAAAAGATTTTTAAAAAGCAACTAATGTTTAAATGGATTAAAAATTGGAGTATATAATTTTTTTTAGATTTTTTATATTTTAAAAAATAGTTAAAAAATTTAATGCTCTAATTTTCAATCCGTTTGAACAGGTGCGAAAATCTTATTTTTCTGATCATTTTTATCCTAAATTATCATAATTAATATTTGGCTCTACGGCTTTCAACGAGAGCCCTAAGAGAGTTAAAACCAAACTGGATAGCAAATATTTAATTATGAAAGCCCTAGACACAAAAATAAATTTTGACCATTTAGGATAAAATGATCACAAAAATAAGAACTTCACACCTTGGAGCACTTAATATTTTTAGACTATTTATATATTAAAAAATAGTTAAAAATTAAGTGCTTCAATTTTCAATCTGTTTGAACAGATGCGAAAATCTTATTTTTCTGATCATTTTATCCTAAAGGGTCATAATAAATTTTTTGCTCTAGAACTTTCAATGAGAACTCTAAGAGAGTCATAAAACCAAATAAAGAGTATATTTTTGATCTCCTAGAGCCAAATATTACACCTTAAAAACAATAAAATAATACAGAAAGATAATGTTTAGAATGGGTGATAAAAATAAAAATAAAAAGATGTGGTGTAAAAAAAAAATACTATTAGTTAACCTATGAACAGTGCCTCTCTTCTTTAAAAGACTTGTTAGTTTGATCCAATCAAAGGCAAGACTTATGCAAAGGGTTTTTATTCACTTTTTCTCGCCAGTTTACCTCCACAAGGAGAGTAGTGAGTTTAATACAGATGCTCTAGCACTTCTTCATTGCTCTTGAGCTAATTTTCGTTTTCAAATAGCCTTTGGCCTTTTGCCTAGCCATCCAACAAACCTAGCTGCTCGCTAGCATCGCGTTTTTACTCATCTAGTAATTACTCCCTCCTTCCGTATTTGTTAATCCGCTTCCATTATTCCACATACCTTAAAAAAAATTTACATATCTTTCCATACAAACCTCTAAAAATATGCAATATGGATTTTATTTAATAGATCTCAATTAGTTTTATTATATGAAATTTTCAAAATCATAAAACCCAATATAAATTGAAAGATATAGACAATTTAAAAGATTGCACAAATGCCAAAAATGGACCAACAAACATGGATGGAGGGTGTAAGTTGAACTATGGAGTAAGATTGGCTCGACTCGGAAAAAAAAAAAAAGTAGACTTGGCTTGTTTAGTAAATGAATCGGGCTCGGCTCGTTTATGACCGAGCTTAACTCAAGCTCAAGTTTTAGTCTTGTTTAGTAAACAAACTGAACTCGAACACAACAAAACTTGACTTGGCTCGACTCGACTCGACTCGACTCATTTCTAGCCCTACTTTTGACAATTTCCTGGCGTCATTTATGATCAGCTTTGTATCTGCCTAATTGAAATTGGAGAAAGGATAAAAACCTTTATTGCCAATGAATTCAATTTTAAATGAAATTCATCCATAGTTATACACAAGGTGATTTGCTCGTGCCAGCACAAGGAGTTTCGTGCTTGATTTTCTAAATTTAAGCTATTTATAGTAGAATATGGTTTGGAGGTAGTCTGCATATATTTGCATGTACTTATAAGTCATAGTTGATTTAGTTACACAAGGAGAGAGTGCAGAGCAGGAGTTTAAAAGCAAATCCTGCAAACCAAAAAATTTGTTTTCAAAGTTCTAGGAAAGTGAGGCTAACAATAGACACGGTTGCAAATCACATAAGCTAAAATAAGTTTGTAAAGACCAAGACCTTCACTTTATATATATTGACTAAAATTTCATCAAAATAAACAGAAGAGATGCTACGCACAAGTTAAAGCTTTCTATACTGCCTTTTAGTATCGTCACCTGTGTCAAATGCAAAACAGCGTTTCCAAACGTTCATAGAAATATTCTTTCATTATCTTCTATTGCATCAAATACCACAACCCTAACTTCATGGTTTGCCAGCATTGCAACAAAGATAAAATCTATCCATTCGAGCTGTAAGGCTTCAATAAACTCACCAAAGATAGGATAGTTGAGAGACATATTATCATAACGAATAGTCCAGGTTCAGTTGCCCATTTTGACTGAAATCTCATCCAAGCTTAAATTATCAAGAACCGGAGATAGTTTTCGAACAAATTCTTGCACGATAATTAATGGTAGCTTAAATTAGTAAGGCTTAATTGTAAGAACACCCCCTAAACTATCACTTTTTGGCAACTTCACCCCCTTAAATTTAAATTCAAGCAACTTCACCCCCAAACTACCAAATTCGAGCAACTACACCCCCTCCCCTATTTTCCATTAAAAAAATGGATGGAGGCCAACAAAATTACGTTGGTACCCTTTTTAAAAAAAAATTACGTCGACCGGTGGTCGTCCGCGTGGTCGACCAGGCGGTTGTCCGCGTGGTCGACCAGGAGGTCGTCCGGGTGGTCGTCCGGTGCCTTCTGGTTGACACACTTCTCTGGTTTGTCAGCCAGTTCGTCAACCTGCAACTCAAAAATTCATCTAAATAAATATGTTAAAGCATGTATTGAGCTCAATAAGTCTTTGTTAATATTAATCATTGAATCTAAGAAACTTTATGCTATTTTTCAAGGTCGAGAAAATATTTAGTCCGCGAAAGGACTTTTCGATAACTGGCTTTCATGATATTGTAGTTCGAAATTTTTACTCAAATATGGAGGTCAATAGGGAAACAAGGCACATTACCTCTACTATTGGTTCAAAAACAATAGTTGTGAACCCTGTTACAATAGCCACTTATCTAGACGAGTACCAACGCCCACCCGCCGAAGTTATCACATTTCCAAGTCCGGCATGGTCTCACCCTCCCGATGAAATTAGGGATTGTTGGAAAAATATGCATGATAATTTGTTGGAAAATTATATGCATTACTATTTATTATTTTGATGATTATATTGATGAAGTTTTTATTATTTGGCAAAAGAAAATCTTTTATCGCAAAATCCTTTTTCGGACTAATTTTTCTTTGCCTTGACGTATTGCATAAAGTCTCTTGAATTCAATGATTAATATTTACAAAGACTTAGTGAACTCAATACATGCTTTAACGAATTTATTGAGGTGAAGTTTTGACAAGGCAGCTGTCTAAACAGAGAGCAATGTCAACCAGAACCAACCGGCTAAGAGGCCGGACGACCAGCCGGACAACCACCAGGTCGACCACCCGGTCGACCGGACATTTTTGTAAGGGCATTTTTGTACATTGATTTACTTTTCCATCCAATTTTGAAAATTTCCATCCAAATTCATAACAGAATTGGACGGAAAATGGGGGAGGGGGTGAAGTTGCTCGAATTTGATAGTTTGGGGGGTGAAGTTGCTCGAATTTAAACTTAAGGGGGTGAAGTTGCCAAAAAGTGATAGTTTAGGGGGTGTTCTTGCAATTAAGCCAATTAGTAATTAAGAAATAAAACATAACTAATTTATCAATGTCTAATATTCGAGTAACAAAACACATTAACAAATTCTATTAACTCAGACCTTGGCATTAAAGATTTTTGATCGGAATTTCGACCGCCAAGAAACTCCCAACAGCTCTAAAGATCATCTGGAACCATCTACACTTTAAGAGACGAAGAGAAACCAAAGATCTAAATGCATGCACGATATCAACACATTATAATCGGAAAGATGAAATTACCCCGAATGGCATAACCAAAGGCTCTCCAATTGAGGGGCACAATTGAAAAGATCGGGAAGATGTGTGGCCAAAAGTTGGGGGATTGTTGGTGGAAGGATGTGAGTTTGGAAATAAGTCTATAGTCACCCATTTTTTAGAATTTTCTGCGCGTGAAGGTTAAGGAAATTAGGTGTAATTAGCTTAGGCAATATTTTAGGAAAAGGAAACTTCAATGGGTGTGGACCAAGTGACAAGGTTTTTGGGTGAAACAAGGATTCTCCCCACAAAGGAAAGAAATCTCGGCAGTGGGCATAAAAAGAGCAATAGGCTTTGCACGAAAGGGGATCACAGAATACGGCTTGGAGATCACGAAGCATAACACCATCCCGGCGCAGAGAGGAAAAATTAAGAGATATCATTATTTGTTTTCTTTCGTAAGCTGTTTTTATGGAGTTTTATCTTTACGTGTTTATGTGTTTTGACTTCATGAGCGGTTAAACTCTTTAACTATGGTTGAGAATGAAGCCCCATTAACGATTATTATTTATATGTTCATGAGATTTGATTTTACCCGATCATTTGGTTTGATTTAAATTAAATTGTTCTTACTCCAAATCAATTGTTAGGGATAGATTTTGGATATGAGTTCAATCATGTTTTTCTCATGATTTGGAATTGTCTTTAGCATTGAATGCTGGTTAAGGCCTCCATGCCAGAGTTGAATCTTGACTTGGCCTCACGTTCTAACTGAGGCTCAATATCTGACACGGTGGAGGGAGTGAAGTCAATCTCCGGCTCGGTGTTAAACTTCGGCTCGGTGTTCGAGTTGTCAAAAATTCTCGAAGTTGCAGACATATTTGAAGAGACAGAGGAAGAGCCTCGGTTGCTGTTCCTATGTCTCTCCAATAACCTCCTGATCAGCGAGTCGGCATAGTCGCTTGCCGAGCCTTCGGAATTGGAGGAAATGTTAATGACCGGGTGAGCCAGACCTAACAAAAACAAAGAAAAAAGCAAGGAATGTAGGCTCGACACTGGCAAGAGAAAAGGAAGACTAGAAAACGTTCAGCCTACCCTATTTGGCTCACCACGGACAGGGGCTAGGCATTCAACTAACCTAAAGTCGAGACTACTAAGCTCGGCTATCAGACAAAGGGCGGGCACATTTGACCAGAGCCAACTGGCGCCATTGATGGGGCTCGGAAGAACAACTTGAAGGTGGAGATCAACATCACTGTTCACTCCCAGCATTCCACTGTTCATATAGAATAAAAATTCCCAAAAACCAGCAGAAAAATGCAAAAAACAGAGCAAAAATTGGTACAAAAGAAAGAGCAATGATGATCGAACGCATACCTGAAGATTTCTACTGAGCTTGGGCTTGGAATCAAGATTTGGGTGAAGATTGAAGGGCTGGAATGGGGGAGTTTTAGAGAGAGAAGCTCTGGACCTAGAGAGAGAGTTGCAAGCAACCTTCTCTCTCCTCTTTTCTCGCTATTTATACAGGGAGGGGAGCGGTTTGAATTTCCCGCCTTTTTGTCTCACCACCGAACCTCTAACCAATCAGCGTATGACACATGGCGGCGACAGGACAACTACTCAGAATCTCGCGCATGCCAAGTGTCCTTTTGTCTACCAAACGTCCTTTCACTTGCCACCCTAGAGTAGCGATCGACACCTGTCACGCACCTATTGGGGCTCATTTCTGGCAGTTGCGGCCTCTGAGGAAGCTCGGCCAAGCCATGTCCACTCCCTTGGATCTCAGGTTCGGCTAAAGGGTTAAAGCTCGACCTATCTCGGAATCAATCCCTACCACGCAGGAGCATAGGCAGGAATCTGCGTGGTAGGAATTGAGGGTTTGTTGTAGTAGGCCGAAATAACGGCTCGTGTCCATGCCAAGCGAATATCGAACCTCCTGCGGACGATCCAAGCGTCTCTGAACCTTGTCGATGGTTCGGCTCGGCCGGTACCAATGATCAGTGGAATCTCCCATGAAGTCAAAAGGAATCGTCGGTCAAGCATGCCGATCCTTCGATGGTTGGACTCCATGTTCAGCCTTGAACTGACGTGGGGACCATGTTGCCAGCTCACCCACGTGGGAACAACCGCCTTAACCATGATGACGATTCTGATGTCATTTGAGCGATTACGTGTTTGGATAAGGATAAGGGCACGTGAAGGTGCCAGCTCACCCTATGAGCGGTTATAAAACCCTAACGTGACGATGGGCTTACGTCAGCCGACGCGTGACAAGCACATGTACAGTCTTGAAGGCCAAGCCAAGGAGAGCCTTATAAATATCTCATTATGCCAGCCCTAGAGAGGTACATTCTCTTCCATACTCAAACTAGAACATTGTACTCATCCTTGCACCGAAGGGTCATTCCGGAGATCCTCCGGTGTGGTCTTTTAGTCGTGCTTACTTGTGCAGGCTAGGTGGAAGCCAGGAGCCACTCTCAACCCAACCACGGTCTAGGAAGGAGTGAACTAGATTCATCAGAGCCCACACCAATCTACATGGATAACCCAAAAGTTGAGGATCCGGATCCAAAGAGTGAAGACTAACTAATTGACAATTTTATTATCCTCTTTACTGTTCAATTGATTTGAGATTCTTTGTAGAGAGGACCTTGAACGAGGCCACCTCCAATTATTATAGACGTTAGATGTGCATTCTAACAGAGGACAATTCACATAGTTGTAGTCACCTGATAGAGGAGAGTTCGGGCTATGTTCATTTTGTGTCTCTAGGCCCCCTTTTTTTTCTGTGCACAATTTCTAATAAATTTTCTCTCAAACTACTCTTCCCATTCCCACTCATTCTCAAAAAACTTTCTCAAGTCTCAAACCAAACAAGTGACCCTATAAGGTTTGGGTTTTCAGTGAGGTTTTTAAGAGTAATGATGATAGAGATATTCAAAATTTATTGAGGACCGTGCACAATAATTTCAAATACCCCTAACGAACAAGTTCAACACTTGGACCATTAATTGTACTGTATTAGTGTTTCCATAACATGTGATAAAACTTTTATCTCATTTTCTTTTCGGGGCTTGGTACAATATAGTTCCTTGGTAGTACAATATAGTTCCATAAAAAGGAATATGAAAGAGAAATAAACGGTTTAGATCTATTTTATGTTCCTTTTTCATGTGTTTTAGGAGTAACATTTTTCTTTCTATACTTACTGTCTACACACATCAATTTTGCACAAAAATCGTGCATATATTACGGTATGAGGCCCACTATAGATCCCACACAAATAATTCAAGCCGTTCATTGGATGTATAACATTTTTTCAAGGACCCTCATGAAAAATCAACTCAATCCAGCATTTATAAGTGCTCAATCAAATCATCTAACTTTTTCATTATTCAAAAATCTTAATAAAAAGTTAGATGATTGCATCGAGCATCTATAGGTATTAAATTGAGATGATTTTTCGCGGAAACCCTTGAAAATATGTTTTATATTTAATAAACGGCTCGAATCATTTATGTGAAACTCATAATAGGTTCCATACTGTGATCAGTGCATGATTTGTATGCAAATATCTGAATGGGTAGACTTACTGCTTTCTTTTCTTTTTTTGGGGTAAGTAAACTGTTTTCTTTTCTTCACCCGTGAAGTCCCTCAATCCCTTGTGCAAACGATAACTACCACGATTGACGTTGGAAAAGCAGATAGTAATCGGTACGGACTACGGATGGTGGTTCTCAACCTTCTGAAAGGCAGCACTGCTCTGCTTCGAACCTACGCCGGCTGCGGCGGCTGCTCATCCTTTCGCTGCCAAATCAAACCGAACAGAAATTGGGATTTCTTAAAGTGGAAAAACCGACCCCTTTCGCAATCCCCTCTCCGTATCTCCATTCGCAGCTGCAAATGCACATCAGCACCTATCGATTCTTCTTCTTCGTCTGTTATCCAAGAAACAGCATCCTCTCCCGCTGGTGCCGGTGACGATGTCGTCGATATGTCGGTGATGAAGGATTCAGCCAACACGCTGGACATGAGGGTTGGCGTAATTGTAAAAGCGTGGAGACACGAGGAGGCCGATTCCCTTTATGTGGAAGAGGTGGACATTGGTGAGCCACAACCCAGAATCATCTGCAGCGGTCTTGTCAATTATGTTCCTCTTGACCATCTTCAGGTATACTTTTTACTCTGGTTATCCTCACTTAGGCCTGCAATGCATGCTAACGATTATTAGCTGAGATATTCGCGAGCAGCTCGAGGTTCAGCTCATTATGGGCATGGCCCCGCTAGTAATGGAGTCGATAACGAGCCGAGCTAGAGTTTTAAGCTTAGGCGAGCTTGAGTTAGTTGTAATTATTTGGCTCCATTATAAAAGCTCGGCTTGTTTGTGCGGCTTGTGTAATAAACCAATCGAGCTTGAAAGCCTCAACAAAAAATGAGCTCGAGCTCGATTATTTGGGCTTGAGCTAGATAGTTTTGGACAAGCCGACCTTCAACACTTCACAGCTCGGCTCGGCTTGTTTCTAGGGCTTGTGTTACAGACGAGAACGGAGCTCTAACACCTCGATACTATACGAGCCGAGCTCGAGTTCGTTTATTTGCGCTAGAGCTAGTTTACTTTTGAACAAGCCGAGGTCCAACATGTAAAGCTAGGCTTGGTTCTTTTACAGCCCTATTCTCACTCCCCCTTTCTTTCCTCTCCCTATACAAGTGGTTGTGGATCCGTGGATTCAACACATGGGTACTTTTCAGTCATAATCTTTGGAAGTATTTTCTTGCAATCAAGCACGAACACAATGTTATTTTCAGTTCATGTAAAATAATTTTACAAGATTGAAAGCCTTCTTTTTGACAGACAATCAGGGAGAGAAAAGTAGCGAAGCACATTGAGTGCTCAGAGCAAGTCCAACAATTGCCATTTAGGGTGCCAAGCTGTAATTTGCCAATTTTTTTTTTTGACAAAATTCAAGTCCATCTATTGTCATTTCTTGATGCCAAAAAAATGGCAATGTCATTATAACAAAGTCTTTTTAGCACCAACGCATGAACTTGCTCTTTCGAGACTCGTAAGGTTAGTTTGCTTGTTAATTTTTTAAGACCATGGGCTTTGGGGCCATTTTTTGGGGGATCAATAGATGATACCACAGATTTATAGGGGCTTTTGTCTGAGATTCAAATCTCTGCTACAGGTGAGCCAGAACCATTTTCTTGCATCAAATAAACCACTTAAGGGAAATGTTTGCAAGATTCTGGAATGCCAAAATAACAAACAAACTACTACTATTAAGATGCTCAACAACTATAGGACAATAAACTAATCCACCCGAAGTTCATAAAGTTCACCTTTTCTAGTCCCATTCCAAAAATGCAACTTAAGTCATCCATGTTACACAGTCTTGGATAGAACTCAACCCCAAAAGCTAGTTATTGAAGTGAGGGTACTCTCATGCTTATAAGTTATATGCTTCGTACTACTTTAGTGTTCTGGAGATGTGAGACTTCGCTTCACACCCTTCCTCACGTGCAACGAGTTTACTCGGCAGCACCTGCTGCGTGTAGACCAGAGACACGCACCCTACCCATCTTTGGTACCTAGCTCTAACACCATGTTACACGGTCTTGGGTAGAACTTAACCCCAAAAGCTAGCTGTTGAAATGAGGGTGCCTTTACGCTTATATACTTCATATTACTTTAGTACCTAGGCGATGTGGGCCTTCGCTTCACAATCCAAAGATCACAAAATTATAACATAGTAGCCTAAGCCAAAATTGATTGATATCATCAAAATTTCACAAAAGATACAGTAACCATAAACCCATTGGGTTCCGCCCATATTCCATTAATATAATCCATTTACAAGTAAAGCCTTCCTATACCTGGTGTATTTGTAATTTTAGAGTAAATCCTCTGAATGGTCAAGGAGCAGGGGTTCCATCTGGCGCATGAACGAGTCCTCTCACTAGACTACATCCTCTAAATGTGCACACCCTCTCACTGGTGGTGGAGCTGGGCCTGTGAGTGGTGGTGGAGCTAGTCTTCTTGTTGCTGCTGGTCGTCTTGTTGGTGGTGGAGATTGTCACGGTCCTTTGATGAGTCATTGGATGCTAGACTCATGGGACTCTTCATGGCTGTCAAAGCAATCTGATGAATCATAGGCTTCACTGTCCACTTCCACAAGTTCACATATTGGTTGGGTACTCTTTACCTTACTACTAGCCTCCACATCAAGATCAACGTTAGCATCAAATGATGATATCACCACTTAAAGTATACTCCTCTGCATAAAATAATTCATAAACACTATTCTCAGATTGTGAATTTACCCCAGTGATAGCAGCACCCGTAGAGCCCCCAAGCAATGGGGGTAGGGCGGTAGGCGGGGAGGCAAGAGACAGACCTGACATTTGTCTATATATGCACAAAGTGGTTGTTCTCAGAAAGTCTTACCACTCATATTGCGGCCACCATATCCCTCCAAAAGGCCAGGAACTCTAAGGGAAAATATGTCGTGGATCCATGCACCGAAAATCAAAGCGAGAAGGCATTAGAGAGGGCATGCCTTGAGATCGATTCAATTTATGAAAATCTAGAGCATCAGTAATGCACATACCTTCATGTGCATCCCCTGTGAATATGAATCACTACATGTATTTTAGATTTTTCTTGGCTTAACGTAAGCCTATCCTGCACTCCATCGCTTCAGAACCAAGTGGCACCCTTTAAAACGCCAACTCTTAGATGTCCTTACTCGGCTATGTCCCGGTGAATGTAATCATTTATGGCACTAACTACTGTATTAGAGTTGCAGGAAACCGCTTCCTTGTAATTGATCCTCATCAATCTTGTTGTAGGATAGAAGGTTCTTTTATACCTCTCTGTTGATATTTCTTCACTGTGAAGTATCACCCCATAATTCATCTTCAAATCTCAAAGCAAAGGCTCAACTAAGCAATAAGCTAACTACTGCTTCATTTGGAACTTCTAAGTCATCGGCAGCTTCACAAATGAGACAAAGAAAGTATAGAATTGGCATCTATATATTTTCCTTTTGTGCATCATTCTAGAGACTGACTTTTTTGTCCCAAGTTTGGTCACACTTTAGACAGAGAAGTAATATGCGAAGAAATATATTCATTGACACCCAATTTTAGCGATGGTTGTGCAGCAGTTAATATGTCATACAGTTGGAGGGTGATCTTATTTGTCATATTTTTTTGCTAGATTCCCCCAAATTTTCCATTATTTTGACGAAGAACATTGTATCTGTCAGTTCAATAATTTTTTTTGATAGGTACGCGCTAGTGTATCTGTCAGTTCAATATAATGCTATAAAGTATTAGAAAAGTACGCGCCAGTGGTGAGCATGCCTGAGTCTTGCGGTATTAAGATAAAAGTGCTTGTTTTCATATAGATTTCAGTCATACTTCTTAGAGGGAAATAGATCTTCAAACACTGAATTCATATGTGTGTTATCTGCAGCAACTTGCTTGTTAATAGGAAGCTCTTTTTTAGTTAAACGTTTAGATATGAATGGATTTTGAGTTGGAAATTTCATATCATTATATGCAGTAATGTAAACACTATCTATGTTAACATGCAGGACAGGAAGGTAGTTGTGCTTGCTAATCTGAAGCCAAGGAACATGCGTGGTGTCAAGTCATCCGGGATGCTTATGGCTGCTTCTGATGCATCACATGATAATGTGGAGCTTCTTGTGCCTCCTGAGGGTTCAACTCCAGGTGAAAGGATATGGTTTGGCTCTGCAGAAGAAAAAGAGAACCTGCCTGATGCTGCCTCCCCAAACCAGGTAGTACTTTATCGAAGAATTCAACATTTGACTGCACCCAAACTTGATAAATTATGAAACCAAAGTGGTGGATGGAAAAAGAAGCGAGGAAAGTATTGTCTTGCATGTGCTAATGAAATAGAAGCTATTTCTGCAACAAAAAGTGCATTTAATTAACACGTCCTTATGGTTGACCAGATGGTATTAATGATTCTTTTGTGGAAGGGTAGTTATGATCTCTGAATTTAACTTTCATCCAAACAGCCACAATTTAGAATTTGTTGGTTGCATTTAAGGTGCTACTGCTGTGTTACATATTAGCTTACTTGAGTTTATCGTATCTTGTGTGTGTTTTTATTTTTCTGTACAGAAATTCGGGTTCAGGTCCTTGTTTGTAAGCGAAGTCTGAGTCCGGGATTGGGTGTATTTGGTTTCTTTATAAAAATTTCATGTGGCTTTAGTCCACTAGTAAAGTGTTGCCTTCGATAACTTAGATTACACATGGAAGCCTCCCTGTTGCATTTAGACATTTAAGTTTAGGTTCCTATGATGCATCTAAGTCACGTCACAAAGCTGGCTGAATTTGAGGAACCAACTTCCATCCGCAAAGTGTGCCCTCAAGGGCATGTGGAAATCACAATATATTTTTGTCTTGCCATTGCTTTTTATTTGGTTCTGTGATAATCTCTTGAACAATCAACAATCAACATGTTTTTTTTTGGGTAAGTAACAATCAACATGTTGCTTGATGCATGATGTAATTTTTTCTGATGCTGGGGTCATTGCTGATGTAAACTTTGCTCTCTATTTTTGGACTGTCAATGTCATACCTTTGGTCCATGTCTCTTGGTTTGTTGGTCTTAATAAGATTACCCTACCCAAAAAAAAAAACTTGTTGCATGGTTGGTGCTGCGATTGAAGAGATTAAAATTTGGTACCTAACCTGTAAAGAATGTTAATGGAAAACTTGCATAGAGATGGCAATAATTTCTTTCTTCCATGGCCCAACCCCACCCAAGAGTAGGAAGTCTGACCAATGTATATACCACTTATAAGCTTCCATGTATTATGGAGAATATGTGAGGTAAGTACTTACACGTATGAGCCTTCAAGAAACATGTACTTTCCACAAGTTTGGTTCGCAATGAAAGCAAGTAAAGGGCCTAAGGTCACATTTAAGACAATTCGCAAGGCTTCAACTATGAAAACAACCACCAACTAAGGTCTCCGCATAGGACAAGGTTGTTAGCCCGATCTTTGGCATACTGGTCTTATTATGCATGCTTCATCATCTTGGGTGTCCTGGCGTGAATCTAAGCGGTTGCCTCTAATAGGATGTTAAGTAGTGCCACTTATATTTGTAGACTTTGAGGCAGGGCCTATGTCAATGTACAAGCTTATAGCTCTGAGGATAGAGGTAGTGCTTTTAGCTTGGCGCTGTGCATCACCGGTTAGGCCAGTCTATATTTCCTGGAACAATCCTGGAATGCTTCTAGGTTTGGGTATGAGGACGGGAATGTTGTTCGCCATATCCAAAATGGTGGTAGGATGGGATACAGTTCTATAGATTACAACAGAGCATCATGGGCCATGGCATAGATTATCACTGTAAACACATTTCTAGGCACTGTAAGACTATTTTCACATCTTGTGTCGCAAAGGCTCCACTTTCTCTAGATCTTTGATAGTTTAGTTTATGGAATCTTATTTTTTTCTTCTAAGGAAAATGTATCTATCTTTACATCAAAAGAATCTTTCTGGAGATCAGTATGGGTTGCCCTCTGGGGGTATGGTGGTTACTATAGTGACTCAGGACCACCAAAGGAGGTGGAGGAGGAGAGAGCTCAGGGCAGCCTTAGAGAGAGAGACAAGGATGGCAGTGGAGAGTAGGTGTGTATTGAATGCTTGTCTTCAATGAGGGTTAAGTCCTCTTTATATATGAGCCCAGGATCCTTGGAGGGGAAGGAAGCATGCCTCTCCTCATTAATACTGAGCAGAGTACCACATTCCCTTTTGAGTGTTATATCAGACCTGGAGTTCTGTGGCCAGGGACTCCCAGATGCAATTGGGTGATATATGGAGGCTTGTATCATGACCAGGTGGTAGGTATTGTCAGCCGGGATACTACAGAGATCTTCAATCGTTCCGGTCAAGTTGGAGCTCACCTTGGAGGTGAGCCTTGACAATCCCTTTACTCTAGCCTCCTATAAAGCACGGATACTCTATTTTGGCCTCCATATCACGTATCGTATCCGTATTGGATACCGATACTCTCGGATACACTCTAGCTAGACAAATACGTATCCAAAACGTTTTTTTAAAGCATCTCGCTTTGGGAATTATTTTTTGCTATTCCGGTATGTTTCGATACGCGCGGATACGCGTTGGATACGCTCGGATATGTTTTGGATACGTGCGAGGGTGAATATGTTATTACCTAAAATATGAGTTAAAATTGCAATTAGGACTATTTTTCTTTTTCCCCACAAATCGACACTAGAAAGGTAGAAGCACACCGATGATATCCTCTCTCTCGTTTCTCATCTCTCTCGACGACCTTGTAAGTCTCTTGTCTCTCCCCTCTCTCTCGCTGTGTGTATATGCATATATATACGTATAACTATATAGATACAGTTATATACATAACTATATGTAAATATCTCTCTCGGCATGTGAAATGGTGAGAACTTGTGTAATGAAACACTTTAATCATTAATAAAATTTTACGAATTAAACATTATATATATAATATATATTTTATTTACTTTTATATTTAACGTATCCCCCAACGTATCGTATCCTTTTTTTTGGAAAAATCACGTATCCGTGTCGTATCCGTATCCATAGCCTCCAATCCACATTCCTCCTTGGGTCCCGAGTAAAGTACCTAGGTCCTGCTCCCGACCTAGGGTGTTGTGTAGAGTCGCCATTAGTGCGGAGGCAGCTCGAATGCGGAGGCATCAAATGTACGGAGGCACTAGAGGGGCAGAGGTGTGATGGGGCCGAGGAGGTAAGGATGGTTCTCCGGTAGCCTCAGGGGGCGGAGGACCTCCAAATACCCACATTAATGTCCCCTTGCGCGCATGTACTCATGTGACAAATGAGTGTATGCGGGCATATATCCAGTATCTTCGAGGAATTTGTCTAGCGTAGGTGATCATTTCCTATGCAGTGAGGTTATGCTATTTTTGTTCTTCTGAGGGTTCTAGCTATGCCATTTTTAGCTGTGGCTAGAGTCTTGTCACGTCAAAGGTCCTTTCTCCTTGCGTTTTACGAGGAATGCTCTACTATAAGTATGGAGTTTACTCATCTCATTTTTGTTGCTTGAGGATTTTTTGAGAGAACTTGTGGTAGATTTTCCTTTGTGAGGGGGCTCCGCTCAGGGTGAGGGGACTGCGGGTAGCCGTATCCGCACCTGAGGTTGCCCTCTGGGGGTATGGTGTACAAGGGAATGTGGTACTCTGCTCAGCATTTTTGGAGGCACGTTTGGATTCTCACCGCCACGGAGCTATATACAAAGTGGGTAGAGGCAATCGCCCTCTGAAAGGCCACCGGAGCAGCTGAGAATTCATCATATGTCGCTTCGGAATCCCAAAGGTCATCCTTTCTGATAACGGAACTCCATTCGTGAACTGCCAAGTTGGACAACTCCTAGCCTCGTATGACATCACTCACATCACTCACCACAAGTCAACAGCATACTATCCCAAGGGGAATGGTCAAGCCAAGGCAACAAATAAGACACTCTTGAAGATACTGAGCAGAACCTTGGAAGATCATCAGAAAAGTTGGGCTCACACCTTGCCCATGGCTCTCTGGGCATACCGAACTTCCAAAAGAAGACATGACCCCTTTTGCCCTTGTCTATGGCACCGAAGCAGTCTTACCGTTAGAAATTGCAGTGCCGTCCGCACGGGTGGCACTGCAAAGCGAGGTTCTCCACGATTCAAGACCAAGTGAGCTGGAAGCCCTAGATGAACGAAGGGATCAAGCACAAGCCAACCTCCGCGTCTATCAACGGAGGATAGCTCGCGCTTATGATGCTTTAGTCAAGCCGCGAAGATTTGCTTAGGGAGACTTGCTGCTGAAGGCAGCCCGTCACATCATCATAAAAGGAAAATCAGCGTCCAAGTTTGCCCCAAAATGGGAAGGACCGTTCGTGGTGAAAGAAGCAAACGAGAATGGATACTACCGAATCTCCGAGTCAGAATCTCAAGTCATCATGGCACCCATCAATACAAAGTGGTTGAAAGCATACCACCCTTAGCAGACGTCCCTCCTTTATTACGTAGGCCTTTTATTTGATGTAATGAAAGAAGATCCAATTCCCAGAAGTCTTTGATAATGAGTTAATGGAGCCCAAGGGAAGTTCGAACACTATGTACTGATTTCCTTAGAAGAATTATGAATGAAAACTCCAAAAAAAAAAATGCTCTCAATCTCCTACTTGCCACCACAAAGAGATAAGCACGAAATAACAACTCACTTACACACCGCTCTGGCTACCTTAATATGGACCTGAGCATACATTCAAGAATCTTACACAAAGTATCACAATCCTCAAAATAGGCCTGAGCTATGCTTTTTTGCTCAAGTATCAGACCTGAGCAGGAGCCAGGCATATCTATGAGAAACTTTGAACACCTCAAAAGCATCACAATCCTCAAAGTGGAATTTGATGATGATAAGGGTTAGAGATTAATTTATCTTGAGATTCAATTAACTTGGTTGTTCCGTTTGCTTAGGATTCTTTAATGGGTTTTCTTTGTTTGTTATGCATATAAGCAGAGTTCATGATTTGATTGTTGAGATATTAATTTGGGGCTGTATCGCCGTTTCATTCCCTTCATCCTTTTCCTTCTTCATTCTGCTTATCTATTTCTCCTCTCTTTCCTTTGCTCTCAAGTCTCATCTGGTTCTTCACCATTTTGGTGTCAGAGCGTGATCACGATCCATAGTTTCTCTCAACCAGCTTCTTTCCCTCCTTGATAGTCCCATTCGTTTCGGCCTTCACCTTCACCAGTTTCTCCCAGCTATTTCGTCTCAGCAGAGAGTTCCAAAAAACCCTGCACCTACTTTGGTGGGGATTTTTTCATCTGTGACTTCATTGTCGCAGGAACAATCTGATTCTTGCTAGATCTTGTTGCTGTTAGATAGCTTGATATATATTGTCGGGTCCATTCCCAACAACTTAGCTTTTGGGACAATTGGCAACTTATTATGGTATCAGAGCTCAAGTTGCGAGAGGTCTGGGTTCAAGTCTCTTTGTTTGCAGTTGTGTCCCATTCGCATTATGTTCCTCTCCTTCGCATTCTTTTGCAATATGTAAGAATGTTTGTATCTCCACGTGCAAGACAGTTGCACGGGTGGAGGGTGTTAGATAGTTGGGACCATTTGCTAATAGCTTAAGCTTTTGGGACAATTGGTAACTTAATTGCTGCCGGCATTGCTATTGACACACATATGGCACCACTCATTGCTTCAATCACAAGTAGCCTCTTGGAGGGAAAGATCCTTTGATGAAGAACCTTCCTAGTGTTGAAGATCTACATAACTCCAGGTTGAGTTTTATCCAACAAGAGGAGGCTGATGCTGTCAATATGATGTGGGACCCTCAATGAGATGAAAAATTGGTCTGATTCAAGGATGGAATTTTTGTTTTATTTGGACGAAATCTAGAATTCTAGCGGTTAGTAGCTTAGTTTTGGAGGACACCTACATGTTTTGCAACTCTTAGGGAGCCTAGAAAGCGAAATCAGATTTTGGATGCCAATAAAGAATATTTGGAAGGGACTTTCTCTCTCTAATTCATCATCTCTTCTGGTGCATTTTTTCTATTGCTACCTCCCCGTCTCCTCTCCGGTACTACACCAGCTGAACTGCTCTTTCTCTTCTGGCCTTCTCCTTGGTCATGGGTACATATATATGAACTGTGGTTAGATTCATCCACCATTGGTCACTGGACTCACTACCTTGTGCAAATTAGGAGGTTATTGGTATAAATCTCTTATTTGGCTTTCTACTGGGAGTTCGTATGAACTTTTCAATTTCAATCTTCTGGTTTTGGTTTCTAGATGTTGGAGGATAATGTGTGAGATGTAGCTTTTCTTTCTTCGACTTTTTGGTATACTTCTGGTTCTGCTTTTGTTTTGTATCTTTGTTTTTATATTAATGAAATCAGTTGGTGTCAATAGAAAATAAAGCAACAGCTTAACGACTTTTTTTTTCATGCGTAGAATAGTAGAGAGCGGATGCATGAAAATTGTTTTAATTAACTGGTAGGTTGAAATATGAAAGTATAAATATTGCATGTTTAGAAGACCTTGCAGATGCTGTCAACACAACCATTCAGCTTGAGCTTCTTTTGGGCAAAACCTTAGGAGATATCGAGACAAAGCCTAAAGATAATTGTCCTTAATTTAGTCCATTATTACATTTTGGGATGGCCCATGAATTATGTCCACTTTAAACATTCAAGAAGGCAAAATCGGCACATTCCTACTTTCCCTTTCTTTTGCATTGGTTTGATATCTCCAAAAGTTTAAGAATTGAGAATCATTTCAAACTCAAGGGCACTTTTGAAAAGTTATGGCTTTAAGAGTGCTATCATTTTGTCTCCTTAAAAAGTTGGATTCTCCAAAAGGGAACAAAAAAAATAGGCCGGAGGGTCCGAAGGAGTACCTATTTCTAATGCGATGGATGACCATATATTTGCGGAATAAAACTCGGTTCTTGCCCCACCCTCTCAAAATAGCTAGGTCCCATTTCAGTTGCATTTGTTATGGTTAAAAGTTAATACATAGCAGGTTCTGTTGGTTGTTTACATTGGATCAAATAAGTTTTACATTAGGTACTCTGTTGGAAAAGGTTATCTCAGCACACTAATGCTCTATCGGGCGTTCATAGATTATTTTGTCCTTATCATTTGTTCCTAGCTTGGATTGTTGATGTTATTAGACAACATGCAGATCCAGAAGAAAAAGATATGGGAATTGGTGCAGCCACATCTAAAGACTGATGCTTATTGTGTTGCTGCACTTGGGGGGCATGTCATGCGAACGTCAGAAGGTGTGGTTTCATGCAGATCTCTGAGAAATGCAAACGTATCATAATCAAACTTAGATCTTCATCCATTTTGACTTTTGAACATAGTCTTCTAACCTTGCTTAGTGTGATTTTTGACCTATTCATGGAATAGTTTGTATTGTTTAGCATTTTCCTACGTTCAAATGGTTCAAATTTGTCGGCTGATCTTTCAATTTAATTGTAAAACATGGGATGGAGTTGCTCTGTATTACCCTTGGTCGGTTGGTAGTTCTTCAATAAACAATAAGGCTTCTTATTTAGTCCTAGTATTTTAGCTGCTTCTATTTTAACTAACGTGGTATTAGGACGCAATCAGGATGGATTCTCTTGAGATGTATGTATTTTTTTCGTGGAATAAACTTACAGGAAAAGGAAAGGATAAACTAGCAAGGGAAATTGGAAGTCAGGTTACAATAAGGATGAAGGTAAACGAGTTGTCATCATGCTATTAACCAGGACAAAGTAGACTTCCAGACTTCCTTGGGCTTCATTTGGGAAGAGATTAATCGTTTCAAACCTAATATGTTGCTCTTCGTTTTGTACTGTTTGAAACTTGCAGTTGAATTTTATGTAGTTTCAGATTGAGTCCTTTTATGGGGAAAAAAAAAAAAGGTGAAGTACTTAATTGAATTATCTGTTTGGGAGATAGTTGCGATAAACTTTGCGCCAATTTCTGGATTGTTAAGACTGCCGGAGTGCAGAGGTAGGAATTGAAGAGAAAACGGAAAAGGTATCCAGTTACACGCCAGTACAAATGCTACCTCTTTGTCATGAGGACTGACATAGGCATTGGAGAGTCCTGGTTGGCCATCGGTCGGTACACCAACATTCTCTTTTCATAGCAGTCTCTGATTCACGGTGTTAATCATCTCTTCATTGCGCTTAAATCATTGTTAAGTGGAGTGAATCTTTTTCATCTATGGTGGTGGTGGTGGTGGTGGTGGTAGTAAAATAAGCAAACGCTAAAAGAACAGCTGGGTTCACGGGTATTCCCACTGGGCTTTAGCACGATCTTCATCTCATCTGGGATCAATCTTAGCGGGCTTGTGAACTCTTGATGCTCCATCAACAACAGAACCTGCAGGCTCACTTAATCACATACCTCTCTCTCTCTCTCTCTCTCTCTCTCTCTCTCAAAATTGATTCTAGCATATTAGCATTTATGTATACGCAATTTAATATATATGCCACATACTGCTAATGGAGTTCGGAATGCTTTATGGTGAAATCTTTTTTTTTTTTTTTTTGGGTCTTAACTTACGCCTTTATGAATGCAAGCAGAGGAGTGGCTCTTCGAATTATTCGAATACGAATGATCTCTCTCCTTGGGCTACAAGAAACAGAAATAAAAGGAATAAATGATAGTACAAACTTTCCCATGACCGCCAACGTTAGAGCATGTCCAATGGGATTTTAAAATGGCTACAGCCATTTGCTCCTTTTGACATCAAAAAGTGATTAGCTGTAAAATAGAACCTCTCCTCAAAGAGTTCCAAATAAGTAGTCCCTCCGTCCTTAAATAAGTGTCTGGTGCGCAAAATTAGGCCTTAAAAAAGAAGCATTTGTTTCGTTAAAACAATTAATTTTTTTTCACAAATCAATAGATAGTAATGAGTTTCATTAGATTGTGAAAAAAAATTTAATTTTTTAGTAAAAAATATGCATGTTTTGTAAAGCTAGTTTTGCGCGCCGAACACTTATTTAGGGACGGAGGGAGTACTAACTTTCTCAAACTTAATTCAACTACTACCTCAGTTCAAATATAATTGGCGTGTCCACCAAATGAAAACTTTAAAAAATATATATTTTTTCAAAAAATTAGTATGTTTTATCTTTAGCTTACGTTCACAAAATAAGTTTTTATTCTTGAAAACTATGTACTCCATTATTTATAGCTAACTTTCTCTCCATCTTATTTTTTCCAAACACCATTCTCAACTACTATTCTCTCAACCACTCTTTTCAACTATCATTCTCTCAAACCAATGTTCTTAACCACCATTCTCTCAATTAATCTATAAATAAGTATATCTTCCTTTGATACAATACCACACAACTATTTCAGTCTTTTCTTTCAAACTATTATTATATATGACCAATTTAACCCGAAGAATATTGCAGGGAGATTTTGACGTATTTTTCTCCGATGAAGAGAAGACTGCAGTAGCGCAACTGATTTTGCAAAACAAAAGAGGGTACCATGTCTCACATCTTCTAGGGCTACAATCGAGCCAAGCCGAGCCAAGTCAAATTTTGAGTTGCTTAGGCTCGGCTCGCCAAACCTGAATGAAAACTTTGCTAGCAGATTCATGAAAACCTTCAACGAGGATTGAACGAAACTAGGTTTTTCTCTTGTTGAGTTTTAACGAAAGGGGAGATGGTGTTGGGTTGGCATTGACACACCAGTGCTGAAGCACAAACCTTAAGATCATTTACCGTCAGGGCGGGAGTTATGCGACAAGGGGAGGGATTTAGGTTGGGTGTAGCAAAGGGTTTAGTTTGCGAGAAATTCTTCAGTGCCGGGTGGGAACCGGACAGCTGGTGCCAAGCACCATCTCGGCCGTCCAAATGTGTTTTGGACGGCCCAAATCTGTTTGGGTAATTTTTAAGTGTAAAATTACCAATACACCCCCTCAAGCCTAAACAAATCTTGGCCGTCCAAAACACGTTTGGACGGCCGAGATGAGTGCTCGGCACTAGCTGTCCGGTGCCCGCTTGGCACTGAAGAATTTCTCTTTGCTTGCAAGTGGAGTAGAGTACAGTTAGCCTCTCTTACATACTCTCATGCACATAGGCAGGGTTGGATCCTCATAAGCCTCATTTTCCTCTGAGTGCAATTTTGTTCACCCTCTTTAAAAGAGAATGAACATTACCCTTTCTTTTATTGGTTGAAATGGTGAAGGTCTCATCCATGCAATACAATTTTTGGTAAGGATAACATCATCTTGTGGTGGGATCTACACCATTTTAACTAATAGGAAAGATAGTAATGTTCACCTTCTTAAGTGGAGGGTGAACAAAATTCTATTCTTTACTTTTCCCAAGTGAATAGTATAGATTAGGATTAATCAATGAAAAAAAAGAAAAGAAAAGTAGTTTGGTTTAGGTGGGATGGATGGATGATTTTATGGGGTACTCTCTACTTTTCCCAAGTGGATATGGATAGTATAAATTAGGATTAATCAATGAAAAAAAAAGGAAAAGAAGTTTAGTTTAGGTGGGAAAAATGGATGACTTAAAGGGGTGCAACAGGAAAGATAATCAATAATTGTAATTGGGTCTTTGAATCCCCTTCTCTAATTCAGATGTTAAGTTCCGAATTATAGGGATGAAATTGAGAGTTAAATTCCGAAATATTTAACGTTTCTTAAAAATTAATTTTTGAAATTTTTGTTGAGCTTGTAGATAGGTGTTCGCATCTGTTGAAATTAAATTGCATGAAACAATAAAGGTGAGTTTGAAGTATCAGGTAGTAGTGGAATGAGTTTGAGCAATTACAGATTGGGGCTCTCTCTCTTTCCTCTTTTTTTCATTGAAAATGTAGCGGGCCGAGGTTAATGGCGCTTCCATCATGGACCATTCCCAACCCTCCGCCACCTTCGGCTGACGATGGGGCAGTTACCCCGTCCCACCTGTGCTCGGCTCTTGCCGGGGCATACCGGCCGACGGCTCGGCCTTCACCTCGCATCCGGCGACGGGGAAGATCTCCGCCAAGCTCGGCCATCAACCGCAGGTAGCTCCATCGACGATACTTCCCTAGTCCGATTCCTTTCAAGCTCGGCCACCCTCATGCTCAGCCTCTCCATTACCAGCTACGCTCGGCCGCCCGTGCGGCCACGCGCCCGCCCACATGCGGAGACGGTTATGGCAAAGGATAAACGTGAACGCACATGGGGCATGCCAGCTCACGCCAAAGCGGTTACCAGATCTATCCGGTGACGTCATAATGACGCCGCCTAGCCCGTGCAAGGCATGTGCCCGTGCTTGGAGAGCAAGTCAAGGAGGCTCTATAAATACCAAAGGATAGCGCCTCTGGAAGGTACGCACGAATACACGCAAATACCGCTCAAAACCCTAGTCTCTTTGCTCTCTCTTGGCACATACTCATCCTCTCGCCGGAGGGCCTTGCCGGGCAACCCCCGG
>BPLS01011892.1:0-15289 GCA_019656275.1 Rhododendron kiyosumense | reverse complement strand
AATTTCATCTGTGAAGTTATTTCTTTTCTGGCACGCCCGCACACAATTATTTGCCATTTGATTGAGCTAATTCAGCCCAAACAATTTTTGGCACGCCCGGTGGGACACAAAGGTGTCAAAATGCCAAGGCTTCGAAAGCAAATAGGAACACCCATGGGTGATTTAGCGCCAGAAGAACAAGCTGTGCCAGAACAGGCACCAGAGTTAGGAACGCCAACGAATCCTGGTTTTCCTCAATTGGCTTTAGAAATAGAAGAAGAGCCTCATTATGAAGAGCCCTCCTATGAAGTACCTCCTGACGAGGTACCTCCAAGCTTCCAAAAGGGACAAGCCAGTGGCAAAGACCAAGATAGAGAGGAAGTGTTTAGGGAAATGATGGTAGCTTTTCGAGAGATGGCTCAAACCCAGAGAGCCATGATCAAAAGCATGAGAAATAGGTTGCCCGACTTAGAGGCAGCAAGGAATAGCCCAGGGGATAATGGGCTAAATAATCATGCCAACTCGAACACTCACCAAAGTCCCTTCGAAGGAAGGCTTGGAGAGGATGTTGGTAGAAGTAGAATGAAATCTAGAACAGGTAAGGAAAAGATGTATCCAGATGAAATACCACAATCTTGGTATGAGCCTGTGAGACCTCCAGAACCTGTCTTAGAGATTCCAAGACAGCCTCGTGGTGTTCACATAGGGGTTCGAAGGAATACCAGAGAAAGACAGAGTATGAATCCTCTCTTCGAACCCACATTTGGGGAGTTGGAGGATGATTCAGAACCAGAATTGGTTCGTAAGCCCGAGAGAAAGGGTGAAAACCCACGACACCCTCGCCAAAAAGTCCCACCTACCAAGAATCCTCTCACGACGGCTTATGGAACCCATAGGTCTGTTCGAACTAATGAAGCATTTGATGAAATGCAACCTGCACCGTATGGAAGGATCCCTAGAGAGGGACAAGGGGATTTAGACACGACAAGGGGAGTTTATGAAGATGGTTTCATAGGACCAGAGCCTCCTGTTGAAAATCAGGAGCAAAACTTCCTCATAGGCAATCCAGTACTAAGGGACCAAGTCATGGGTCTCATACAAGAGGTTTGTGGACCTCGAACTCGGGGGGTACAACCCCAAATTTATAGAAAACCATATCCAGAATGGGTAGACACGACTTTCCAAATCCCTCGAGAGTTTCAAATCCCAGATTTTACCTTGTTCTATGGGGATGGGAGACAGTCCTCTATAGAGCACATTGCAAGGTTTTCTGCCCAGTGCAAGAATTTGGCTCAAAATGGCTTCATGAAGTTGAAGCTATTTCCAAATTCTTTGTCCGGGCCAGCTTTTGCATGGTATACTAACTTGCCACCAGAATCAATAACTGATTGGTTTCAGATGGAAGAGGCATTCCATGCGCAGTTCTTTAATGCTGAGCCTGAAGTCTCTATGGCAGACTTAGCAAGGCTGAAGCAGAAACCAGATGAGAAAGTAGCGGATTTCATATCTAGGTTCAAAAGAGCAAAGACCAAATGCAAACTTCGACTGCCAGAGGCAGAATTCGTAAGATTAGCGCAAGATGGTTTAGAGAGAGAGCTTCGAAAGAGGTTTGATTCTACAGAGTTTAGAGACTTTGCAGACCTAACCTATAAAGTGGCTAGATATGAATTACTGCTAGAAGAGGACATGGACAGACATAATTCCTCTTACCCTACGTATTATAGGGATCCTAATTATGAGATCGATGCTGCAGAAATTATAGAGCATGATCCTTGTGTTTGTGAGCCCTTGATTCAAAAGAATGTATCTCTAGGACAGAAGTTCAAACAAAAGGAGATTACTAAAGTATATTCTTTTGATATATCAAAAGCAGATGAGATTTTTGATTTCTTGTTAAGAAAGAAAATTATCAAGCTGCCTTCGAATGTGAAACTTCCCACAGCAGAGGAAAAGAATGGGAAGACTTATTGCAAATGGCATGATTCTTGGTCCCATTCAACTAAGTCTTGTAATGTTTTCCGTGACAGGATTCAAGAACAAATCAAGAAAGGAAGGATCAAATTTCCAGAAAAGACTATGGGAATTGATACAACGCCTTTTCCAAAGGTAGAAGAAGTCAACACCAATGTGCCCTCCTCACTGGCTCGAACTGTCAAGAAGTATTGGCAGGATAAGGAGGCACCAGTGAACATGAATACTGTTCAATATGGAAGAGGCAGGCCACACGCTTGTTATCCTCGAGGCATGGGAATTAGGCCAACGCCCTATAAACGAAATGGTGATGGGTTGGTTTCACAGAGATTCCCAGGTAATAATCATTTGCCCATGTTGGAAGCTTCATTTTTGGAGTGCCTGTGTGTAGGTTGCAGGGCCAACTATCTGGTTTTTAAAGACTTGGATAGAAAGGGCGTGAGTTTTTTCCCTAAGGAGATGGGAATGAAGAGATTGACTCCAGTGCAAGCAAGGCTAAGTGACAGTAAGCCTTGGTTGGGACCAAAGGGAGATGTGCCCTCTAGCCCTGTCCCAGCTATCCACAGAAGGGAGTTGCCACCTTCGAAGAAGGCCAACATTGGTCAGACAGTTGAGGCACCAGGAGAAGCCACACAAGAGGAGTTCACTTTGGTGAAAGGGGTTCCTGATTGGTTTCTCAAGCAAGTCAAGCCAGATCTGTTCCAAGGATACAAAAGTTCCAACAGGAATGCGAACAGAACTTTCAAACCACCAGCCTCGAACTCAGGAAACTGGGTGTTAATCAGGGATCCCAAGTCCCAAATACCACAAATGGTTCCATTGCTTTCAAGAACTCAGAAGAGGAAACTCCAGAGAAAATACACGCTTTTCCAATCAGGAGAATCTTCAACGGGGGAAGAATCAGGCAGGAGAGCAAGGCCTAATCCACGGTTTGACAGGGTTAAGAGGGACCCAGAAGAGTTTCGAGCCCAGCATCATGAGAGGGAGACTTTGAAGAAAGTAGCCTCGGCCATGCTTGAAGAAGATCTTGATCCACCTTCTCCCAATTCATTGGCTAGTTACCAGTCTGGGTTGCTCGAAGCCATGTTGGTAGAACAAGAAGGGATCGAAGGAAGCTCTTCACCTATGGAGCTATCAGCACAAGAGGTTGAGAGCAAGGAAGTTAAGGAAACTGAGACACTTGAACCAGCCAAAGAAAGGGCAACAATCCAATTTGGCAAGCAGCCAGAAGTGCAGGTGAATATGGTGTATCCATGCTCTATGGATTTCTTCAAGAATGGCCAGACACCGAAGGGCCAAGGTGATGCCTGGTCGAACTTGGACAAGCCAGTCGACTTCGAAGAAATGCTCAGTGATGAAGAATTGAACATCATATGCAACAACTGCGACTTGGAAGAGGTGGCTCAGATAGAGATGGACGGGAACCTGGTATGTGAAATTGAGCAGAGTCAAGAGAGTTTGGAGGTAAGCTCAAAAGAAAGTGCTTGTTTTGTCCCGGAGTCCATGTCTGACGTCGAATATCCCTTGGTAATAGATCTAAATTATGTGGAAATTTCATATCCATTTAAATTACCTACTAATGCAATGAGACAACATCTGCGTCCATTATATATTACTGCATATTTCGATGGAGTCCCACTTAACAGAATCCTAGTGGACAATGGAGCTGCAGTGAATATTTTGCATTTCCAAACCTTGAAAAAGCTAGGGAAAGGAAAGGCAAAATTGATTCCAACTAGCACATCCATTGCAGGATTTACTGGGGAAAGTCAACATGCCAGGGGGATCATCTCCATTAGATTGGCAGTAGGAGGAATAGAGACTGATACTGCCTTCTTTGTAGTTGACACATATGCTAAATACAATGCTTTATTAGGAAGAGATTGGATTCATGTTAATGGATGTATCCCTTCCTCCATGCATCAGGAATTAATGATTGTCAAGTATGACAAAGGCAAAGAAGTGGGTGTTGAAGGAGTCAAAGCTGATCCACATCCATTTAGTGCCACAGCAAATTTTGCTGAAGCTGAAATGTACAAGTCAGATGTAGTTCCTTTGAGTGAATTACTACAAGCAGCCACTTACCCAACCAACGAGATGGAACTGGGAGAATTGGCAGAGCTGAAATCAAAGCTGAAACAAACTGTTGATTATGAATCAGACACCCCAAAAGATGATGCTGCTTGGATGTAAGTCCAAGGAAGAGGCAGAAGAAGAGGCCAACTCTTTGGCTTTGGTGAGATACGTTGCTTTGGGGATCGAGCAGAAGATTCAAGAAGATAATATATGGGAAGATGTTATGCACGATGGTAAGCCTCAAGAGGAGGAAATCAAGAGTGTTTCTCCAGGGCAGGTCGAAGCTCAAGACCTTCTGGAGGAAGTAGAATTGGGGGATGAACAAAACCCTAATCCAGTGTTCATTAACAAACAGCTTGAACCAAAGGTGAAAGTTGAGTTGGTAGCACTATTAAAAGCAAACAAAGATTGCTTTGCATGGAGTTACAAGGAATTGCCTGGATTGGACAGGGAATTGGTGGAGCATAGGTTGCCTATCAAGCCACAATTCAAACCTGTAAAGCAGCCAACCAGGAAGATGAGTCCAGAGACTATTGCAGGAGTTAAAAAGGAGATGCAGAGGCTTCTAGATGCAGGTTTTATTAGAACAGCCAGGTATGTCGAATGGCTATCCAATGTGGTTCCAGTCCCTAAAAAGAATGGTACTATCAGGATCTGTGTTGATTTTCGAAACCTAAATACTGCAACTCCTAAAGATGAATATCCGATGCCTAATGTGGATACACTTGTGGATGGTTCAGCTGGACACAAGATATTATCCATATTGGATGGGCATTCGGGATATAATCAAATTTGTATTGCAAAGGAAGATGTGCATAAAACAGCATTTGCCTGCCCTGGTAATATTGGCATCTTTGAATGGGTCAAAATGCCATTTGGACTAAAAAATGCTGGAGCCACGTACCAGAGGGCTATGAATGCCATTTTCCATAATTTGGTTGGAGGTTTTCTTGAATGTTACATAGATGATATCATTGTGAAGTCAAATTCCAATGAGGATCATTTGAAACATTTGGAGAAGGCATTCCAACAAATGAAGCATTATCAGTTGAAATTGAATCCAGAAAAGTGTTCTTTTGGAGTGTCAGCTGGAAAATTTCTAGGGTATTTAGTCCACAACAGAGGAATACAAGTTGACAAGAACAAAGCAAAGGCTATTATTGAAGCCAAACCACCTTCTACAAAGAAGGAGCTGCAAAGGTTTCTTGGTCAATTAAATTTCCTTCGAAGGTTCATATCTAACACTGCAGGGAAAACTAAAATCTTCTCTTCTTTGTTAAAATTGAAGGAAGGGGAAGAATTCAAGTAGTCCAGAGAGCATGATGAGGCCTTCGAAGCCATCAAAGGCTATCTAGCCAACCCTCCTGTTTTGGCGCCTCCCATCAAAGGAAAGCCAGTGAAGTTGTACTTAGCTGCAACACACGACTCAATAGGAGTACTGTTGGCTCAAGACAATGAAGATGGCAAGGAAAGAGCAGTTTATTATCTTAGTAGGTTCCTAAACTCCTGTGAATGCAAGTATGCTGCAGTAGAGAAATTGTGTTTAGCTTTGTTTTATGCTTCCAAGAAACTCAGGCATTATATGTTGCCTAGAGTAACTTATGTTATTTCTCAAACTGATGTAATTAAGCACATGCTTTCGAAGCCAGTGCTTAGTGGGAAAATTGGGAAATGGATAGTGTCTTTGATTGAGTTTTGTCTTGAATATGTACCACAAAAGTCAGTAAAGGGCCAGGCATTGGCCAACTTTCTAGCTGATCATCCAAATGAGCTTGAGACACCAAAAGCGTTGGAAGCCACTGTGGTCGAGATCAAGCCATGGAATTTATGGTTCGATGGGTCAAGAACAGCTCAGATGGCTGGAGTAGGCATAGTTATTGAATCTCCCCAAGGGTTGAAAACCAAATATGGTTTTCGACTGAATGAGGGACAATGCTCCAATAATCAGGCAGAATATGAAGCATTGATCATAGGATTAGAAATTTTACTTAACCTGAAAGTGAGTGTTGCTGAAGTTTTTGGAGATTCTCAGTTAGTGATAAATCAGCTAAATGGACAGTTTAAGTGCACTAGTCCAGCGTTGATAATTTATTATCAACAGGCCAAGAGGTTGATAAATCAGTTCTATATGCTCACTTTAACGTATGTTCCCAGATTCTTTAATGAAGAAGCTGATGAAATAGCTCAAAGGGCATCTGGTTTCAGAGTTATATCAAAAAATGAAAAGGAGTTTTGTCAATTAACTTTGAGGAAATCTCTGCCCATGCTGCAAAATAGAATAACTGGTTTCGAAGTTTTGGAAATTAATGTCCCTACTAGTCAAAGTGTTGATTGGAGGCAAGCATTGATTGAATATTTGACCAAACCAGATAGTGTTGCAGACAAGGCAACCAGATTGAAAGCAATAAACTACATAATGTACAACAATGAGCTATTCAAGAGAGGGATGGATGGCCTTCTGTTGAAATGCTTAAACAAGGTAAGTGCCTTTAAGGTAATGGCTGAAGTGCATGAAGGAATTTGTGGAGCACATCAAGCTGGCATAAAAATGAGATGGTTGATAAGGAGGTATGGTTATTATTGGCCTACCATCCTCAAAGATTGTATAGACTATGCAAAAGGGTGTCAAGCCTGTCAAAAAACAGGTCCACTCAAGCGTTTGCCAGTCACGGATTTGCAATATGTGATAAAACCATGGCCTTTCAGGGGTTGGGCCATGGACATGATTGGGATGATTTATCCTCCTTCGTTGGAGAAGCATAAGTTTATCTTAGTGACAACTGATTATTTTACAAAGTGGGTGGAAGCACAAGTTTTTCAGGAGGTAAAGCAAACCCATGTTATTGATTTCATAAAGGGAATCATATACAGGTTTGGAAGCCCTCAAATGATAACAGTGGATAATGGTTCTATATTTGAGGCAAAGCTGGTAAGGAATTTTGCTAGTAATCATGGAATTTCATTAATATATACCAGCACTTATTATGCTCAGTCAAATGGTCAAGCAGAATCAACCAATAAGATTATTAAGAGGGGGATTCAAAGAATGGTGGATCAGAATCCAGAGGTTTGGCATGAGTTGTTACTTGACACTTTGTGGGCATATAGAAATACAAAGAGGACTAGCACAGGCACGACTCCATTCGCACTAACTTATGGACATGATGCTGTGTTGCCTATGGAGATTACTGTAAAATCACAAAGAGTAGCATGTCAAAATAATTTGGATGCAGGGTCTTATCATCAAGCCATGCACATGGAGTTAGAAGAAATTGATGAAGCCAGGATAAAGGCTTTAAATCAAATCATGTTGCAAAAGGCAAGAGTGGCAAGGAGTTATAATAAGAGAGTCGCTCTTCGAAGCTTTGATGAAGGGGATCTTGTATGGAAGGTTATTCTTCCTATCAGGGATAGGAGGGTAAAAAGAGATGGATTAGGAAAATGGGCGCCAACATGGGAAGGGCCTTTTCAAATCCATAGAGTGCTGAGAGGAGGAGCCTATCATTTGAGAAATCTGGATGGTTATGTTCATCGAAGGAAAATCAATGGAAGGTATCTCAAAGCTTATATACCATCTATATGGGAATCCTTTCATAGAAGACAGCTTTCGAAGGAAGGTTTATGAGGTTTTCGATGGGGTTTGGTTATTTTTAAGCTAAAACCAAAGCGAATCCCAAATCCGAGGCATTGGTTGTATAGTGGTGTGATTTCAATTGGTTTTGATACCAGAAGTTCTTTTCTTTGAAGTTCTTATATGATCACACTTCAGCCAGTGTGTCATATTAGGTATTCGAAGCCATGAAAGAGTCAAGTATTGCCAACCAAATTTCCATTATATTTATGAAATGACAAAACAAAGGAAAACCCAAATGGGTTGAAACAGACCCAAGCGGATCTGAGCAAAATAAATACAAACAGATCCAAGTGGATCTGAACAGGAAAAATCCCTCCGGCCTAAAAAGCAAAAATGAAGATCATGGTTGATCCTCACAGTCCCAAGGGAGAATCTTTAAGAAGATCCTCTCTCCGGGGGACTTTTTGCTTCGTGAGCCAAAAGGACGGATGAGAGATCATCCCAGGTCCTAGCCAAGCAGAGACGTGAGGCTGTCTCCACGCACACTAGCTGGCTTCGAAGCTGTTCGACCTCGCTTCGAAGGGCCTGGAGCTCTGTTTGGATCTCTCTCTTGAGTTCCATAAGCATGTTGGCCAGTTTGGTCATCTCGGTCGCCAGTTCGACGGAAAGCATGGGCTGATCAGCGTCCATGATTGGATATGTGGAGCGGGAGAGAGTGAAAGAGAGAGTGCACCGTTCTGTTAACGCATTGGTGTATTTATAATCATACGGGTGCAAAGAACCCACTTCAGTAGTTATGGGCATTGATGAATGGAAATACGTAAGGCTCAGAAGACGAAGGGTCTGAGAACGTTTGGGCGGCATAATTAATGGGTTGCAACTCACAAGGAGACGGCTGGAAAGCCTCGGGAAGTTGATGAGTTGGACTAATTAATTTAGACCGTATGCGTTTGGTTTTCGAAGAGCCAGCTTGTTTTGGCATCGTCAACATTGTTTATTATTTATTCAAGGGCTTCGAAGCAGAAACCCAGCCAGGGTAAATAATATAAAAATGCTGGTGAAGGAATTTTTGCTTCTTTGAGTTTCTTTATGCTTATTACGTCCACATTAGTATTTAGCATCAGAAGCAGAGTGAAGCAGTAGCGAAGGGCTAAACTACCAGTTCATTGGGCAAAGCCAGCGTTGGAAATATAAATAGAGAATAAGCATCTTTTCATTTCATCAACTCAGAAAGTTACAAGGGATTACATCAAGAAACCTATCTAAGGATCCATTACATTTGCATAAAGGATTACATCGAGAAACCTATCTAGGGTCTATTAGTATCTCGAAGCTGGGTCCCTAGGGATCAAAGCTGGGTCTCTAGGGATAATCCAACTGAGATACAAAGATTAGGACCAAGCTTCATTGTGACTTGGTCCAATCTCCCTACCAATTATTGGTAGGGATATAGAGCTCCGGGAATCACAGTTGGAAGCTCATAGCTCCATTGGTAGGTAGGTGGGCTTCGAAGACCATTATTGGTTAGAATCTTTGGTCTTCGAAGCGACCGCTGGATACATCCACATCGTAAGAAATGATGTGGCTATACCCAGAAGCCTTGGGGTGTAAGGGAAATTTCGTAAGAAATGATGTGGCTATGTTTGGAGGCTTTTCTTCAGAAACAGGGGAAGAGGTTTCATGATGGGTTTCTTTGGAGCCCTAACTGGAAAGCTTGTGTGGAAGTCGCTACAAGAAGAGAAGGCGGAGGAAGAAGATGCTTGGTAAGTTTTCTTTTTCCCAAGACCTTTATTTATACTAGTAAGCTTGGGAATGTTCATTTATGGCTCTTTAAGATATGGTAGGTGAAGCGTTGGCACAGTAGTCTTTCTGAGTAATGGAAAGTGGAAAACAGGGTTTGAATTAATTGTGGATGTACTTGCCCAAGAGAATCGAATATTCAATGAAAGAATAAAGTACAAACTGCGTAAAGTTACAGAAAAGGACTAGTTACATTACAAATGGTAGTTAGTAGTCCTCGAAGAGAATTAAAGTTAGTATCCAAAAGGGACGTATGAGCTGCTCTTCTCCTCTGTTCCTCTCGAAGGGAAGGAATAAGTCGTGGGAGCATCGATTCATCCCTTAGTGCTTCACCCTCAAGCTCTGGGAAGCCCCTTGAAACTTCAGCTCTCTCTTCCCTAACTTTCTCCAGTTCTTCTAGTAACCGCTGCATCTTTTTGTCAACCTCTGAAAGCTTATCCTTTCGAGCTTGATATAGAGATAAGCGAGAAGCGGTCTCGAGTGCTTTGGCTTCTAACTTGTTGACCTTCTTGAGGGTTGGGCCAATGCTCTCGGATAGGAAGTAGTTGTGAGCAATCAATTCACTAAATTGCTTGATATGTTCTTGGAGAGTGGAATTGATTGGCACTGGAAGACCTTGGGAGAGAAGTAAGGCTTGGTAGCACACCTCGAAGTGATAGGCTAAACTGTGTTCAATCAAAATAGGAAGTCCTAGTTGGTTTAGAGTCCTCAGAAGACTCTTTAATGTCAGGACTTCTTCCTTCGAAAGAACATGGTTAATCCTAAAAGAAGGCAAGAGAAGAGGTGTGGAGGGGCTCAAGAGTTGTTGAAGGCTTTCCAAGGGATTCGAAGAGATAAGAGGAGTGGGAGTAGCAATTTTGTTGCAGAATTCTTCCAATTGGCTCTTAAAGAAAGAGATGTCAAAAACAACTAAGGGCAAGTCAATTGGAGAAGAGGAAGATGTGGGATGGTCTTCAGGAAGAAGAGTCATGCCAGTTACCTGCATGAGGTTTATGAGTTAAAGTTAAGTGGGATGAAAAACAGGAAATGAAAGGTATGACTGATTGTCAAGAGTACCTGATTTGAGGAGGAGGTTGAACTGGAGCCTTGGTCCTCAGCATTTCTAAGAGTATGGCTCTTCGAAGCTAAAGTAGGGTTCATCCTTAGAGGTCCCTCCTCTGAAACCGGTAAGGGAGTGAGGGGGAAGTCTCTCTGAAGGATAGGAAGTGGCCCCACAGCCTTCGAAGGAGCCAGACTGGTCAGTACTTGTGCAAAGGTTGGCTCAGTAAGGAATGACAGCAAAGTATGCATGTCAGTATCCTTTACAGCAAAGTCTTTCTGTACAGAAAGAGTTTGAACAGGGGATGCCTGCGGAAAACAAAGGTAAATTAGTATGAATTCTTTCACAATTCGAGAAGTGAGTGTTCATAAGGTACCTCTTGTGGGACATCTTCTGAGATTTGAGGTGAAGGCTCTATCACTTCTTGTTGAGTACAGGGAGCAGGAGTTAGATCCAATGCCTCAACAGGGGATGTGACTTGAACCTACAAAGGAGTTAACAGTGAAACACGAGCACAGGAGGCACGTAAGAATGTATGCAGTTTAAACTGACTCACCTCTTTTGGGGAGGAAGGCTTCTTTGGAGAAACAGACCTCTTGGGAGGGGTTGTTTTCTTCGCATAGGGGATGGTTTCCTTCACTTGTCTTGTTTCACCTGGTTTGGACTCAAGAGTTACGATTACAGTAAAGTTTGCTTACTCTTAAGGGAGTGCTGAATCATAAATGAGAAAGAAATGTACCCCTGGAGGCCAGTGTCTCTGTGTCACTCTCTGTTTCTTCATCACTGGAAGAAACCTGAGGGCCACGCTTCCTAGTGGTCCTTGTCCTCTTCGAAGCTGAAGGAAGGGGATAAGAAGGTGACTCAGATAAATAGTATGGCAATTAAAAGACTAATTAGAGGGAAGGAAACCAACCTGGAGGTGCAGCTGAGGGCTCAAGATAGTGCTTGGTGGGAATTACTTCTTTGGGCGGAGAAGTAATTTTTCTTCTCTTCGAGGCATTTCCTGAAGAAGAGGTAGCACCTGCAGAATGGAGTGTAATTAGGTTTGGTTTCAGTAGAAGAGAGGAGGTTCAGAAATAATTACCTCTTTTCTGTGTTACCCTCGTAGATTGCCTTCTTGGTGGAGAGGGAGGAACGACCATTGCGATTGGGGAGGTTTCGACTGGGGTCAATTGTTGTTCAACTTCACCTCCAGCAATGTCTTCGATCCCTCCAGCCAGGCCAAATGCATTATCAGAGGAAAAGGAGGACGAGTCATGTTTTCCTCCATGACCAAATTCAGATTTATCGAACCCAATGTGGGCTAGAAACTTTTTGTAGGGTTTGATCCCTGAGAGGAAGGAGCAATTGGAGTGCCACCAGGTGTCAAAGGCAGGGGTGGTGCGTACCTCAGGTTCCTTGAACTCCTGGGTAATTGTTCTCCTCAATGCATTTCTAGCTTGAGCAAACCCTGTCAGGAAGTGCTCGACCGAGATGGGTGATCGTTCAGACATACAAATGTTGGCAAAGCCACAGCAAGGGGTAGGTATGCCTTGAACAAAGTCCAGCTGTCTAGCAGATTGTGCAGGACAGTACACTTCTGCATGTGCTATGGACTTGGTGGTGTTCGACGAAGAGATGAAGATCTCTCTGCTCGTCAGAATGTTGCTCCATGCTTGGAGAGCTAGAGAGGATTGTCCTTGTCTATCCGCCAGAATGTCGAACAACCATGCTGGCCCAACAAGAGTAGGGAATGGGTTGGGCCACTCTCTGTCTGACGCAAGACCAGCAAATAAGCAGAGGTAGTACACCAAGGTCTGTGTTGTGCTGTCCTCTGGGTGAACGTAGTTGTCACCATGAACATTGGGCGCTTCGACAACGCCAGTAAGAGCTGTGGGTGCTTTGAAGGGACGCAACTCAGGGAAGTAGGCATGAAGCCATAGTTGAATGAACCATTGAGGGCCTCCCTGTGAGTAGTTCAAACCCTTCTGATAGAAGTCGAACCCAGCTTTGTAGACGTGGCCAAGGAAGAAGGAGGCGAAGTCAAACTCTTCACCTCTAGCAAGTGCCAATGCCACCGGAACGAATTCATTCATCACTCTTTTTCCAGAGTGGCAGAAGATGTGCTTGCAGAGAGTGTAGAGAATGTAGGCAAAGAATTCTGTTTCAGTCACTTCGCCTACCAATTTCTGTTCCCTGGTACAGAAGTGGGAAAAGGCCCCATTTGTAGCGGTCAAACGAGTGAAGCCCTCGGGAGGATGATACTCCTGGGAAGGGTCAAATTGAGGGCCATACGGAATAAGCCCCAGCATTTGGGTGACATCCAGAACTGTGGGTGCCATCATGCCACAGTTAAAGCGAAAGAAGTTGAAGGATGGGTCCCAAAAGGCCAAAGCGGCCTGAATCAGAGAAGGATTTTGTGGGACCCCCCTTCGAAGGAGGGTAATAATTCTTCTCAAACCCACCTTCTCTAAGTCGTCCGACTTCGCAGCCAACATACGGGTGGTCCATATCTTCCAATCTTTGTCCAATGTGGGCCAGCAGGGGAAGGATTTCTTTGGGAAGTTTTGCCAATCGAGGCTCGAACAAGCCCGGATTTCGGCCTCCCCCAATCGAGGATAGTAAAGGGAAAGGTTAGCAGGGATTTCCCCTATGAGTTGAGGACCCAAAATGTAAGTACCTTCCTCGTTAGGGTTTGGGATGAAGACCCTGGCGTCGAGGTAGGGCTCTCCGGTCGGTCCTGGTGTTTGTCCTGACACGAACCGCCTTAATGCCAGAGAGGGAGTAGGATACTCTCGGACTGCTGGATTGCTGGAAGATGCCATCGATTTAGTTTGGTTTTGGTGTTGTTGGAGAGGAAATGAAGAGAGGGTTTTGTTCTTTCTTGAGAGTTTTGAGTTTGAAATGCTCGAATGCGTAGAGTAAGGAATGGGTTTGAATTAATTCCGCTTTTATACTCCTGCAAGTGGGCCAGGCCTATAGTGGGCCCATACCCTGGGGTCCGCTGGGATTGGGTTTTGCTCTTTTAAAGAGTTATTATTATTAGAATTTCTATTTTAATAGTAAGTCCCAGTCCAGCGTATTGGTAAAGAAGGGGAATTTCATTAAACAAAAAAAAACTGCTACTGGATTACAAAAATTAAAATTTGCGTATTTACACAAAAAAGAGCAAACAAGGGAAATCCTAGTTTCTATGAAAAGAAATACAAATTAGGCCTTCGAAGGGCCTGGGTGCTGAGAAGTTGCTTTTTTATTCTCGAAGTAATGAGGAAAGGACCAAGTAACAAGGCTGTGGAACTTGTTCCATGCAAATTGGAGGAATTTCAGCTCCATTTTCCTCATTTCTTCTTTGGAGTCTGACTCCAATTTCTTCTCCAGCAGAGGCCTAAAGCGGAGCACCTGTGCTTTGGCCTTCCTTCGAAGCTTAGCCTCTTTTGTGGGACGCTTCACTTGTCGTCTTTTGAAGCGCCTTCGAAGCTTTTTGTCTGCATGGCCAGGCACCACTTCGAAGGACTCAGCGGTGAAGTTCTCAATCTGGTCATGCAACTTCTCAATCCTTTCTTTGGCAATGGCATAATCTTGAAGGATTTGATCGAAGCAATACGCAGCGGTATTGGCTTCGAGCCATGACCTGATCACTGGTAAGAAATCCAGGAAACAGTGGATTTGATAAGAAACCGCGGAGGGGATGGAGCATAGTACCAGTGTTTCACAAGCCCATTTGAAATTAGTGAGTGGGACTTGTTCTTCCAGGATGTGAATATCCAGGAATGAGAAAGCTGCAAGGAGCTGTAAGGCTTTGCTCTTGTCAGTAGGATAGATGGAATAACCGTATTGCCATTGGAAATGAGGAGTGTTGATGGCAAGGTTATTCACCTCAGTGAACCAGTCGGGTTCTTCAGGAAGAGGAACCAACTTATTGGTCTCTTCGAAGTCAGCTGGGAAGTGTGGGGTTTGCACCTCTGTGAGCCAGAGGGTTTTTTGGGCTTGGGCTATGCGTTTGAAGTCGCAATAGGGGGCAGGCCCAAGATAGTTTTCCTCTTGTTTGAGGAAAGGAGAAAATTTGAGGGACGAATAGAGTGATTCGAGCATGCCCATGTGAACGGTGTCGTTACCGCTCAGTGGCAGGAAGTGGCTCGCCAAAAGGGTTCGAAAGTGATGGAATCTATTGGGTGTGGGGTCAGGTTGATCAAATTTGACCAGTATGGTGCCAGTATTGGTATTGGTGGAATTTTCTCCCCATGAGCCCCAGTTGGACCCATCACACGAATTCGAAGGGGTTAAGGAAGAATCCCAACCCGTGGGAGATGGGTTGGGGGTATGGAATGTTCGATCGGAGATGATTTTGCCTGCCAACATTCGAGGGGAATTTGGAGGAGACATTTGGGGAGAGTAAGATTGATGATCAAGGTTATCTAGAATGAGATTGATTTCTGGAAGAGAGTCCATAAACGTAAGACTTCTTATCGGAGAAGACTTAAGTTCGAAGAGGTTTATGAGGGGTAATGTGATTCGTTAAACCCTATCATTAACTGACATTTATAGGAAAATTATTGTAGCTATCTTTGGGAAGCTCAATAGACGTGCATGGGAATGAAATCCTGTCATGCTTCGTGCATCCGAATTTGAAGGGATATGGGCAGAGAACGTGTGCCATTAACATTTATTTAGCATAAACAAAATGTTAATGCGGGGGGTGTGTTTACATCCTAAAAAGTGCCACCCAATGAAAAAATTCCACGTGGCCCCGAACGGTACGGCGGTTGTATGGAGCCTGTCCCAGTCAAGTACCAATTACAGGGGATTGCGGAAATTAAGGGAGATACCATTTTTATGTCAAACGGTGTCGTTTTAAAGTGAACCGGTGTCGT